>JAHZNA010004809.1:0-45109 GCA_027743935.1 Sinodicranocentrus sp. ZH6 | reverse complement strand
GCTTTGTGGGTAATCTCGTGAAGAATAAGTCATTCGTTCTAAAAAGTCAAGATTAAGCGTAATTTCTGGGGTTAAGTGTTTGAAATAAAACGATATGAACAAGAATGAATCAAGTAAAAAAAGCTCATGTACGCATAAACAACTTACTTTCCTGTACTCCTTGTACAGGACTTTTACTGCAGGTGAAACTGCATGCGAAGGTAATTATAATTATCAACGCAACTCCGCCAAAACATCCAAATATTATGTAATCTATTTCGTTAGCACTCAAAATTATCGCTGGACACCGAATAGAGCTGCATGTTAGATTTAAAACTAGAAATATATTTCTACCACATGAACAATGAAAGGTGAGTATTGCATGTGATACCCGTTATTGCAAATTGAAGACCCATAGCTGTCACATTTACTCTTGCAGCGAGTAATATCTTCAGAATCATTGAAAAATACGTCACATTTAAGAATATATGCTTCTTTGCTTCCTGCGGAACGTCTACAAGTATAAAAATCAGGTTTAAAAGCAATAAATATCATCAATATTCGTCATCAACTCAATACATGATATGCATTAATTGGCAGTACAGTTGGTTGCAATATTTGATGTAAGACGCATTGGTGACATTGGATAGAGTGAGAAGTGCTAGTAGTTGAAAGGCTACATAATAAATTTTGAATGACATGATGCAAAGGAAATTTAGAACGTGGTGTGGTGGGTAGATTTATGTGTATCCACAGCTTGGTTTGGTATGTAAATTGTGAATTCTCGGCTAGTTGGGTGGGTGGGACATTTTTGCATTTAGTTTTTGCGGTCATTATTGTCCTTCTGTTTATCGCATTCGCCATTCGCCACCAATTCATTGTCATAACAAACAGTATTAGACAAAGCCGAACACAGCCCTACATACCCTAGATTGTTGACGTAATGTAATGTAGAGTTGGAGGATGTAGAACAATTCGAATGTACTATGTAGATATTTATAAAGTGAAAGTGAAGGGGATGGGGTGAGGGTGCAATCGTGTAACAATCTGTTTTATCCTATATAAGATACTCTTTCTCAGCGATCTCGAAAGTTTAGAAATTCAAAAATTATGGCGTGGAGAAAGTTGGTTTAAGAAACTATAAAAAATATATCTTTAGCGAGAGGGAATTTCAAATTTATCATCAAGTCTTAATTGCGTTAGTATATTTAAAGTCCCAAGGGTTCCATTGAAGCATTTTTCTGGAATGAAATGGTCGAATGGTATTAATTATAATTATATAGCGTTGGTTCTGCTGCTGCACTTCTTCCTTCCGAAATGTATTTTTTAGAATACGTATTAAATAAGTTCCAGTTCCTTGCATAACATTTGATGCAGCCGATCCTCTGCTTTACATTAATTCTTATTTTGATCAGAACAAATCACAGCAAACCTCGAGGCAATAAAACATTAGAATCTTCCAGACATACGTGCATGTGGTGGTAACATATACATGCACCCGGCTCGTAATAGATTTCCATCTAATGTCCATGTGAGTTCCACCATCAAGCAATTTATCTTGACGGTTTAATGACCAAGTTGAGCAAGTGAGTTTCTCATAAATCCATTTAAATTTGTATCCACCCTTGTAGCACAGCGTCTTCATTGATATGTGTTGTGTATGTTATTGTAAGTGTAAAGGATAATATGGACAAAAACGAATTGTAAAAGAATGAAGCGAAAAACCATAACTAATCTAATAATTGCCATGTTTTCACTAAAACGAATTGATCTGATCCTTTCATCATTTTGTTACGTTTAACGCTTTATCTTATCTTCTCTATTAAGCCTACCCCAAAAAAGGTATCATTCATGAGGAGATTCTCATTGTGAAACATACAAAACGAAAATTGGGCTTAGGTGAATTGAACATGTGTAAAAGTCTTCTCAAGTTCACTTGTCAGATGGGAAAACAGGTTGCTTTCATTAACGAAAGGACAAAATAAAAACCAGTAGCTATCACTTTTCATTTCACTCCTTTCGAGGATTCCTTTCTCACCGCGTAAGACAAGAAGCTTTCCGGAGTTGTTGACAGGTGAAACAAATTACAGATCCTCAAGTACGGACTACACTTGACAATAAAATGGGATGAGTTGTTTCTTTTGTTAAAAGATTGATGTGCCGGGATCATAGTATGTAAAAGAATTTCTCTCTGTTGAAAGAGCGTTACTCATTTTTACGAAATTCATTACATCATACTCCTGATATGAATTTTACTTTAGCATTAAACGTTTTGATTGTTGTGGTTTAAAACATTTTTAAAAGTATTTAATATAATTCTAGAAATAACCATTCATTGCTCAAATGTTTTCAAAACCATGATCTTGAGATAGGCTTAACCATGCTAGAGGCATGGAGTATGGAAGTAAATAACAGCCACTCTTTACACAATAAAGATGTCCTTGAAATTAAATGCATAAGTTATTCTATGGTGTTTAAAAAATCAAAGATGCCGAAAATCATTATGATGTTTTTCTTCAATATACTAGGGTTCAACTAATATTTGCAAACAAACTTTTATTAACCCATTCATTTCATAGTCATATCATAATTATCCTTATTCTCTTTCTTCCTCAGTAATCTCACATTATATGCAACTCGCCAATTTATCCTATTTACCTTGATAATGACGTTGACGATAGAAGCTATTTAATATGCACCACAAAACCCCAACTGTGGGCAGTCGTTTACGCAACACAAACAACTGCTTTTACTCAATCGCCCGGAGTATTATTTTCCTGAGAGTCAAATAAACTTGATGGAATAATTGGAGTACAACGGAGTCTCTTATTTTCTTCATAAAAATTGCAATTCACCTCTCTCGCTCCTGCTTTTATTACAGCCTTTTCTTCAATATTCCTTCCTTCCACATAACCCAATAAACATTCAAAACCTTGAGTAGTGCACCAAATTATATGCACCATCTCATACATCCATTCATCTTTCCCATATTTCCTCCCTATAGAAAATTGTGAGTGTAGGAGCGAACTCAAACATTGTGATATTATTATCGTCATCATCATCATCATTACCATTATCATCCTCCTCATTCTCAGCTAAATGGGCCAAAAAGAGAAGAAAAAGTGGAGTGAATAAGAGTGTACAGATGAGGAGTATTACTAGTGATCATGATGATGATGACGATGATAATGTTCCTAGGTAAAAAAGGAGACGAAAAGAGACTCTGTAATAATATCACATCAGCTTTTTTTCTGCTACTTTATGATATTTTATATTCCCTATGCTGCTCCTCTTCTCGCACATTAAGCTCTTCTCAGCTCAGCTGGCCTTCTTCCTTTTTATCATATACATCCACTTTCTTCTTTCCGTAGTGGCGTCTCTTATTTTACACTCTATTTTACGCCATATAGCCACACTAGTGGAGTGTGTTGAACACGTAGTTGTTAACTATTCGGATGTGGTCATGCGTTATAAATATAACGGAAAGAATGACTATTTAATAACCCGGTTGGCAGGAAAATGAGGCTTAAATTGGCCAAATGATTATATGCAATTTTAAATCATTATCCTGGGCCATGTTAAAAGAGCCCAAGTCCCATTAGTCACCCTTCCAGTCAAGACACAGCCCTGAACAGGCTCACATCGACAACTACATCATATTGTATCATCACGCTGTGCAGTCGTTGCTTTCCTTCAAGAGAATTTTATTTTTTCTTGTCAGTTTTCAGATTTCTTTTTTTTTCGGAAATCCTCCGCTCTCCAAATTGACGGCATTTTTCGGATTTTTGTCGCGGAAGCAGTGTTTTATCGATTTTGTGAGGTGGACTGAAAAACGGAGAAAGTGGAAGTGGCCGAGTGAAGTGATGAAAGGTTTGGAGATGGATGTGCGTGTGTGGGTCCTCATTCGTGTTCCGGATCACATCCCCGGAGACCTTCATCGTAGATGAGGAAGAGGACGTTGACAGTGTCTAGAACACGCACTTCGTAAAAAATGTGAATATTGTAGTGTACATCATATTTCCATCCTGGACTTGAATCAAGTCTTGTTTTTGTTCATCGGTTGATTTAGAATGTAGTAGATTTATGTGGAAAAGTGTAGGAAATAGAGTGGTCGAGTGATACACAAGTTTATGCCATGTAGGTACATATGTGCATTGATGAAAGTTAGTGCATGTGTACCTACTTATCAGCCTGTAGTTTTAGGTTGGATGAACAACCATTCATGAAAAACAGTATTTGAAACAATTTTCTAATGTATTTCCCTTATTATGCATAACTCTATGTTCATCCCTCCATTCAGCATGATACCTGATTCCTGTCATGACATCATGTCTTATTCTGGTTGGTGATGAGTGGATGGTGAAATGGAAAAAAATAGAGTTTTGCAAAGAGTCAGTCATTATCAACTTGTCCCTACTCCCTTCCACTTCATTACGCCAATAATCAATCAAATCAACAACGGAGGGGAATTAAGGATGAAACCTGCTGCTGAATATTAAGCACAGACTCAATTTACAAATGAATTATGATAGCACTAATAAGCTTCAAGTTTCACTCAATGAATTGATTGATAATGAATAACAAGTTGTGATTTGGGGTGTACCAGTTTTTCTTACAATTTGTTTTGTGTATTTCTCGAGTTCAAAGTACATTTTATAGATTTAAGAAAAAGTAACATTTATACCTTTTATAATACGTTGTGAGATGGGGAAGATAATAAATAAAAAGTTTTTGGAAATCAATAAATATTTTCTGTTACACTCTCTTACTTTTCACTCAATAAGGAGGGATAATAAATTATGATAAATAATGACAAATGATGTCTTTCTAGTTTTATTTATTGTACATAAGTTCCATTGTATCAGCATATTTGTAATTTGTTGCATGCAGCTCAATTTTAAATTATGCATAGTTTTCGTAGGCAACTTCATTTGCGTGCTTTATTGCATATTGCTGAGGTGGACTATACCGTATTCGAACTGGGTGAAAGGACAGGTTCATTAGTTATTTATATTGGTAGCCCATTGTATGTTTATTGAGGGGTTATGTATTTCGGATTGTACGAGTAAATTACTACATGAAACCATTTTTATACAGGAACAACATGCTACTTTTTTTACTCCTGTACAATTTTCACATGTAAAATTTATTACGAGTCCAGCAATTTTTGCAAATTAGCAGCTCCATATTGAGCATTTTCTGTTTTTCTATTCTTTTCAGCAAAGTATCGATTTCAGGGATTTTTCTGATGATATTACGCGATTGCTTCAAGCAGGAAAATACATAATAGAAGTTAGAACACAGCTAGTAATCTCTTCTCTCAATACGCCCCAGTGAAGTCTTCCTACTTTTCCTTCTTCATTTTTTTCCGGTCCAAGTCATATGAAGTTGAAGACGAAATGTGTGCCCTCTATACATGAAATGGTGACAGAGCAGACATGCCAAAGTCGTTTATTGGTTTAGCCGTCTAACATAAGATCTGACAAAGTCAATCAATCAATAGACACGGTACATGGTACATAAAAATGAAATATTTAAATGAGTTTTTAGCACGACACGACAACTAGGGCTAAACTGTTGAATATGCATTAGCAAGTTGAAATAGCCCATGTGAGAGGTTATCATGAATTAATGAATATATTTTTTTCCAAACCATAGTTTCACTTTCGTCTTCGTTGCATTGACCTACGCTGAATTTTTTAATATAGAAAACATGGCAAGAGTCATTGCCCAATTGGCTCCGGGCTGGACGACTGGATACTGGAATTTTATTTTACATGCAACGATTTCCTCATGCACATGCACAGTGTCTTCATGTCGATGTCGATATCATTCCTATAGGCGATATGTAGGGATTTTTATAAATGTCTATTTTTTCTCATCATTAACCTTTGGATATTCAACCTGAAAGATGTTTCCTATTTTCAAACTACACATATGTTGCTTTGATGTCATCATCATCATTAGAGCAACAGGGATTTGAAGAAGAAGAAAAAACTTTCTCAATTGAGGTTTTATAGAGAATACAAACAAATAATGAAATGGGTAATGATGATGTCGTGACGTGCTAATGTTAACAATGAGGAATACTAGACGTAGACGTTACTCGTAATATCTTGTTAGTTTAGTTGTACAGTGAATTCTTTCTGTTTGAGATATAGCGTGTCTTCTTCTATTTTTCTGAAGAGAGATGTTGCGTGAAATCAGAAATATAGATAGATAACAAGTTGTCGGGGAATTTTTCCATGTAAATTCCTTCATGATGAAAATCACATGCCACTTAGGAGTGGGAAATCAGCATGTATATTAAGTTTTAACCATATTTACAGTAGTAATCTATAGTATGCGAAGTAACTGATGGTATTCTCATTCCAAAAATATTGAATTCAACTGAAGATAAAGATTTTACATTTGTGTAGACTTGAATTTCAACTAAAATTTATTTATACCATAATAGGTGTACAAAATTGTTACAACTAAATATCAAATGCAAAATATAAACGTGGTCAGGGTCACTGCAGAATATTTAACCTTCCGAATACCAGTGTTGTTTCAGATAGTTTACAATGAATCCTTTGGAAACTCGATAACGAAACCGATTTAATTTCATACTTGTAAATAATATTTAATTGCACATAGAAGCGAACAAAGGAAATCATTCCCGTTTCACATTTCCCCCATCCGCAACCCCCTAAGTATGTCACTAGTGCTACTCCATATCGCTAATTATATAGCTCAAGATAGCTAGCGGAAAGACACCATAATTTCTGTCAAAATCACCATCATCGATTTTTCGAGGTCGGAAACCTTGATCGCTCCAAAAACGGTAAAGTAATAATATAAAGTTTCTCCCCCATCATCATAAACTACCTTTTCTTAATTCACAGTTTATCCTCTTCCACCTCCAAGCCATCCAGAATGTTTATACCAGTGTACATCACTAGATCTACGCAAACACGCATGAAATCGATTTATAGCATCTGTGTTTGAACTCTACCCAAAAGCAACGTATCCGCTTGATAATGAAAAACAAAATTAGGGATGTACACATAAGAAATTAAAAGCAAACAAGCCAAGGTTGAGTAAAAGACTCGTCATGAGCACAATTTTCTTTCTGCAATCTATACATCCCCAAAAATATATAATTTTTTTATCAGCATTCCTCTTTTAACCTTTTCAACGGTTTGTCGACAATAAAAACTAGTATATTTTTCCCATTTTTGATCAACCTCCCCGCACAATTCATTTATAGCTTAAGAGCTTTTTCTTCAAACTTCTTTTCTACCTTTCTACGAACCATGTCATAATCATAAATCATCAGCCGACACGTCCCTTCACATTTATACCTGCATGGCAAATATTATCGTAAACTCCCTCCTCCAATCAGTCTGGACGACTTTTGCTCTTCCTTCCTTGAAGCAATCAATAATCGATCTTGAGAATCAAGTCAAGTCAGCTTCTTCCAAGTTCACTCACGCATGCCACATCCCTGCCCAGAAACAACGACTGACAAGATTCATCACATCAGATACTCATCTCATCAGCCATTTTTACAGGAATTTATTCCTCACCATTACCATCTTATCATGTTATACATTTTCTTCTCCAGTGATTCTAAAATTGTACGATCTTGTACACATATTTTCTCTCATTTTCCAGCAATTTGACAAATCCAACCATGCCCTGTCCTAGTGTCATCTTGACGAGCATTTTTTTCTTGTCACATCACGTTCTCTATCATGACTCGTGTGAGCACACAAAAGAAAAAAAACGAAACATGACGAGAGACAAACCACATAATTTTCTCTCCCTTTTTGTTTCCTAACATTTTTTGTAGACGAGGGAAATAAAAGTCAGGCTTGCCATGTGCTCTTGGAAATATATCCACAAAAAAGCTCAACTAGTCTTACACATGTAATTCCACTCCGTATTCCTCTCCATACTCCAGACCTTTACATACACACTCCACATCCAGCATATCTTTCCCGTGTATTTCTCTCTGGTAAAAGGTGGAGAAGAAGGCTATGCTCTCGAGCCGAGGTGGGCCTTCACTCCGGCTCATTCCGACCAATGGGTTGAGACACAGTATAAAAAACAAGTTGGCCAGCCCAAGGAATACAATTTTTTGTTGTAGCAGTTGTGGAAGTGTAGCCGTCACCCAGGCGCCTTTCTATCACAGCTCACATCACATCACCATCATCATCAAACTTCTCTCTCATGTGATGAACATGAAAATTCACAGACTCATATCTACGTTCACGTCCGTCATATGTAAACTTGCATGCTTGCACGCATGCAGTTCTCTCGGAGAAGTTTATATATTTTACCTTCGCTCCCAGTTAATGATGACGAGGACGGATGGAGACGAAAAGACGATCATGATGCTGTGAGTTCTCTTTCCTCACACTGCTCCTGTGTAGTTGATGATGAGAAGACGAAAAAGGACGTTGGTCGCTCTCAAAATGCATAATTTTTTCCCCTTTACGTGCTGTTGTGTGGTGAGTGTGTGTGTGCTTGTGTACAATTTTCATGCATTCTTCTCTCTCTCTCTCTCTCTCTCTCTCTCACTTTTTCTGGATGCAAGTCTTGATAATTTTTTTTCTCCGTATAAAATGGAAAAAAATATACACCCATGTGAATTTAGCAGAGCATGGAAATACTATATGTAGCGTGGCATGCATGGCATCATGGCACTCCTTTCTTCCTTTTAATACCCAGCCCGGCTCCTTGCTTCCCTGAGTTTTCTAATGATAATTACAGATGAGATATAACACACACTTACATGCAGAGTGCATTACTACTCAGGTAGGTAGATTTGTTGGGAGAAAAAAAATTATATCATTTTACTCTGCCATTGCATTCCTCTCGTTTGGTATATCGTCGTCAATTTCTTGGATTTCCCTTGTGACTTGGTTTCCTTTTTGAGAAAAAATACTATTAAAAAATGTAATTTTCTAGGAAAAATACATGTGTAGATTTTTCTATTCTCGAACGTGCTTCCTTGTCGATCTGTATTTATTGTTCACCTCTTACCATCCTACATACCACAGTGTTTGCATCATCTTCTACCGCGTCACGTCCTGCCGTAATGTATTACATGCACGAAAAGTTAACTAACTCATATTCCATGTAATCTTGCGATCTCCCTTTGAAAACATGTTGATCACGCGCTAGCCGTCTTTATAGAAAAAAAAATCTTGATGAGATATTATTCCAATTGTGGACCTACTTGTTCCTCACTTGCTAGTCTGGTAAGAGTATAGGGATTAGTGTACTGTTGTGTTAGGCATTTTATATCATCACCAGAATAATTTTTTCGCTGCCCTTTTGCATTCTTAATTTCTCTCTCGTCTGGACACAAGGAGCACTTGCTCAAGTTGGATAAAAAGAAAAGGAAAATGTATCCCTGTTTAATCAATGCAGTTCCCCTATATTGCTTGGCTTATTGAAGCGATGAAACTTTTTTTGAAAACATTTTTTTCTTATGTATATTATCTTTTAACAAGCGAAACCACAAAAAGGTTGTGATGCTTTGTGTAATAATATGCATGACATGATAAAAAATTCAATATTATTTCATCGCGTGATTTTTTCCCTCTCTTCTACCAACTTTTTCCATGAGGAATTCTCAAAGTGAAGTTTGAAATAAAAAATTCCATCTTCTTTACCCAGCATGACTTTTGCTTGGCCTTTCGCCTGGTATTCAGTTAGGACATAATAATTTCTCATCTCTCGCGGAGAAACATCAAACTGGGATGAGCCGTGAAGGTTGATTAGTTATGCATGCATCTTTTCCTATTGTTGGATCAAGATTGGCTGGAATCTTGACAGGAATGAAGAGCTGCTGCTATAGTGGATTTGAAAAAATATGTAAATTTCTGATTAGACTCGCTCCATCTCACCATCATCCTTATTCCTCATGGCCACACTGTCTATTTTCCTTAGGTTGATGGACAACAGAATGCTAGAATACGCTGACATTCTGACATTTTTTAGTTGTTCCTCATCCTCTTTGCTTTTTCATTGGAGCTCAGCCTTTTTCTTAAGACACGTCTTGATAGGTGAAAATTGACAGACTAGACCGTGAGCGTGTGTGAGTGTAGAAGAAATGGCAGAATATTTTATATTTTTTCGCATCATCCTCCCTTCTGAAAAGGATACTAAGAAAGGGTTCAGGTTTGTAGGATGATGATAAACCCCTGACGCCGATTCTTATAGAAGCATATAAATGTGGTTTTAATAAAAGATGTAAAGCAACGTTTTAGTGTATTTTTTTTTAAATAAAAAAGGGGGTAGATTTTTGTCAAATATTATGACTCAACAACTTTTTTTTCAGAGAAAATGAAATGAACCAGGGTTTCAACTTCGTTAGCAAGTTTTCAACTTGAAAAGGAAAACATGACTGGACTCCGTTGCGCCACTATGTGATTATGATTTACACTAAATATTCCACTTTTTTCTCAATCTCCTCCTGCCTGAATATGAAAATCATGGTGAATAGCAGAACATGAAAAATATTTTTTGTAACGTTTCTGCGGTCTCCTCCTTCTCGTGGTAGAAAAATCATTCTCACTGAAAAAAATCCCTTATATGCAATATGCACATATGTGTTAGCTGAGTTTTGATATTGAAATATTTTTTTCAATATCAAATACAACCACATCATCATCCTCTTCTTTTAGTGAGCTGTGAGTCCAGAATGACTTCTTTTGTTCCAGGTGCATAATATTCAGGTATGCTGCATATTACAAAAAATGTGCATCATCCCATTCATGCCCGCCTATCCAGTCTCCTCGTCTCCAAAAAATGTACTTTTCTAGAACGTCATTCCAATCTGAGAGGCTGAATGTGTGTAATCTAGATTGTCGTCATTATACCTTTTCCTATATAGAGCTCCATTAATTTTTTTACACACAGATCCATTTTTTCACATACCATTCTATTCGTTCTGCTCGCTACATATGATGATGCATTAAGTTTACACGAATTTTACTTCGCACCCGCATTTATATTCCTCTTTGCTCACCGTGTTTTACCCTTTTACCTTGAGATTCTTATCAATTTACTAGTATTGCAAAAGTACAAGGTGCTCTTCTAAAGTACCACAAGGATTTTCTCGTCAAAAGAAGCATTTCCCTGAAAACCGGTACACTTTATGGGGAACTAGTGATATTGCTGATATATCTCTGTGGAAAAATAGTAATTATCCTGTAGACAACAAGACGGACGCGGACGGATGAAGAGAGGAAGTTGGTTGCCTTTTTTAGTACACAATATTATACACATTTTTGAAAGCATCATTCAGGATATCTCATGAGGGTATTTTTTTACCTTCACTTCACCTTTTTCTTGAAGAAATGAACAGAGTAGGCATGATGTTACATGCTGAGTGAGCCTGCCATTTTTTTTCTCTCTCACTCTTTTGCTCAATGCATCTTTCCCTCACAGTAGTAATCCTCGCTCGATTGAATTCGTCATGCACGCGTGGATCAACGAAGAAAAAAGAGAAAAATATGTTGTAAGAAGAAGGAAGGAATGTGGGGGAGAAGAAATGAAAGACTAAAAAGGAGAAGGAAAAACATGAGAAAAATAGTTTGTTTCGTGCAGACTTTATAGTATTTTCATTGAGAAGATGAAGAAAAAACTGCTACATTTTGGGATTCGCCTTTTTGAAAAGTCTATATGTATCTTTTAGAGTATCTGCGCATGCATTCTTATAGACTGAAAAAAAAGTTCTGAAAGACTATAACTCTGTATAGTAGTATAATAGTAGTCTTCACATAAATCATATAGGAACAACTTGTATATATGTTTTGATAACCCTCCTTCCCCTATGAACATCTGACTGTAGGTGGTAAATGAGATATTTTTGTGGAATGTGCATATCTGCAATAAAAATGAGTGTTTATCACACGCAGAGGTAAGTTGTAAACTAGCTGCATAATTTTTGCACTACCGCCAACAGCAACAAAAAACCTTAGGAGATAATTATGATTTTTACTAGTAAATTTATATAGAGGTTATAGGAAGGGAGGATGTGTAATTAGCTACTGTGAATAATTAGTGTAGAGAGGAAAAAATTCAAGAAGCTTATCATATATTGTGCTGTTTTTTTTTTCAAAGAGGAATAGATTGAAGTTGAAAAATCAAACAGTGTGTAAATACACACATGAAGAAAAATATTAGTTTCCTTTGGCGGATCTTGTTAAACATTTTTTTTGTATTTTTAATGGGAAATGATAATAAATTGGTTATACATATAGTTTATACGTTGTAGAGTAATGTACTACAACAGGGTAATTAGAATGGGCAAATATAAAGGTAATAATTGAAGAGTGTAATGGTAATTGGTTTATGATGTGAAAACAGCAGCTTGAACTTGCACACAATTCCCTCCTCATGAATTATGAATAAGAAAGGGTTGAATGGAAAAATGTGATTATGAGATGGTGTGAATTAAAAATGTGAAAAAATTAGCCCTCTTTAGAGCCTTAGCGGTTGGAGCGGGAAAAGAAGTAAAGAAAATTAGTAATTTATATTCAGTAATTTTAGCACTATCCCAGTTGGTCGGTTGATGGAAAAAAGGGTAAATTACATGGGTACAAAATGGTTTAACGCAAGCTTTTAGATTGGGTAACGCAACGGGTAGCGAAAATCCATTAGCTCTTAGCGTGGAACATGGATGAATTTTAATACTATGCAATTTTTCAGCTTGCTCATAAATTGCAAAATTCTCATTGAAAAATTTCCACCTGTCAAAAAAACGGGAATGCAAAAAATGCAAGAATTTATGTATCCCTGTATCCATCCATACAAAGAGTGTTTGCAAGCTTAATAAGAATATAAAAAATCTTGAAATGGAGAAAAGAGAAGAAAAACCACAAAGAAACATTTTTGTGTGAGGTGGTTTTTTAGTTAAAAAAATAAACCAAAAATGCACTAATAATGCATTGCAAATGGTTATGGTCATCATTACGTTTCAGCTGAGGAGAAAGGATGCTAAAACGTGAAAAGCCCACTGACTGAGTGACCACCACATCATATCACAGCGATATAAACAAATTAAGCCATAGACATGTGCATACTCGTATATGCAGACACACAAAGGAATAACAATAATGATAGTCATAATGACTGAAAATTGATTTAATTGCTTGTTTACATCCCCCAAGCCCTCTCATTTCCCTGTGAAAAATGGCACAGAGTGGAAAAGCACAGCTGACTTGAGAGAGGACCCATAGCTGCCACCTTCACAAAAATGGACTTGACCGAGAGTGGACGAAAATTGTACACGAAAAAGGAAAAGTAGGTGCTAGTTTGAAACCTTGTATGTAAAAGCATTCATAGTGTATGTGTATTTTTATAATGTATGCGTAAAAAAGTGAGCAAATTGGATAGAGGATGTTTTCTACGTGAGCGATGATATCCGAAAAGGAACAATAATATTCGGTATCAACACTGTCGATTATATACATTTCATATGTAAATTGCTACTCTTGTGAAATATTAGCTCTTCAGGCTATTTCTAAATAAGTAGCTTTTTTCCCTTTTTGCATCCCATTCATTGGATAATCACAAACCCGGTAATGGCACCACGATACGGGTTTACTCTCCTCGGCGATCTTATGCCTTGAGGCGAGTTTCAATCGTCGTCGTAAAAAACACTTGTTGGGAAATTAGTGTGAAAATTATTGTTACAATTTGCAACTGCAAAGAGAGAAAGAGAAAAAATGCAATAAATTCTTGATTTGATTCTGAGATAAAACTCCCTCACTTTTAGTAAAATCATGTAATACAACAGGTGAAAAGGGAAAATCGGCCGAGATTTTTTTTCTACCCATTTTGATAATTAACATGTGCACTGGGAAAGTATAGTCATTTCTGTTATATTTTAACACGATAAAATCATCTCCTTCGGAAATTTACCGTTTCCTTAAAAACATCAAGCACGTGTGTAATTATTCAGTTAAGATATAAAATTTAGGTTGGTTCCACCTCATCATCTTGTTTGCAAATTCATTCCCGTATTTATTTCAAATTCTTTGCCTTTTGTCAGGAGATTTTTGTAACTCCTTTTCTCTCATATTATCCCTCCCTCTTTACATCAAAGAGGGAGAGGTCTCGCAAAACATAAAGGAGACCCTTCATTCCAACCCTGGGATTTGACCTAACCTTTTCAATGTGCAATTTTGAGAAGAAATAAAAAAAAATAATAACACTCCCTTTGAAGCTCATCCTTGTACAACTTGTATTACCATTTATGCATGCGTTCCATTTTCAACGCAATGTCAAACCCCTGCCGACACACAGACGATTAGACTAAAAAAGGCGAACAAATTTTTACATTACTTTTATGGTTCACGTGAATGAAAGCAATTCCTGCTCATTTTGTCCTTTAAATGTTGCATTGCATTGTACGATTTTTACCCCTACCTACCTGCCGACCTCCCCAAACGAGTGGAAGCATAGTGCCAGCACAAACACGTACGAATATACCTAAACACAAGAAATAATTATAATGTAACGAGAAGAACATATCAGGATAATTCTAGAGTTGAACATTTTTCCGTACCTATCTTTCTCTCCTCTGTAAAGAGAAAAAAAATATAGGAAAAAAATATATCTCTTAAACTTCGTCATTCAGTTTCCAATGAAATAAGGCACTTTTTTCCTCCTTACTTTACATGCTTTTCCCCTTTCCTCAAGTAATATTATTTTAACCTGTGTGTGTCTGTGCTACCTTGATCTGGCCAAAGGTTTGTGAGATAAAATGTGCCAGGAGTCCACCCTTCTATTGTTATTGTAGAAACAAACTATCACATCATCTCTCAATTTTCCACAATGGGAATAAAACAGAAGGAGGGTATGATGAGCGAAAGCAAGCTTAGAGGAAGAGGAGGAGGAGGATTGGGTCAAATATCGGGTGTGTAATGTGATGTAGACAAAACCTACCTAGCGCCAACACACTACTACATTTTATTTTTTTCCTGTTTCGAAAAAAATACACCCTAAAGGTTCAGCTCTTATCTGGGGATTATATGCACCCCACATATGTTTCAATAAAAATATTCTTGCACAGGAGGTACACATTTCATGCAGATTTTTTCCCTTTTTCATCCGCCTTCTTTGTTTATCCTGTCGTTCGTGTGTGTGGCTGGGGTAGGAATTAATGAGGGGAATTCTTGGAAACGACAGTTTCAACTCGTCCTTTGCAACTGCATCGAAAGGTGTCATCTTACACTCAACTCGATAACAACCTGACAGGTGACCTTTGAATTTAATGAATGGAAATACGAATTCATCTGATTAAATTTACAAAAAGCAACAACAAACAGGATTCTATTATTCAAGTATGCGGGTTGAAAGTGAAATGTGAGAGTGTTTAGTTCAGTTTAGAAAAAAATGTTGAGATGAACACTTTCAAAAAACATGCTTGTTAGGGAAAAAACCTCTCCGTGACAGGAATTTCCTAATGACTAACAACAATAACTCTAAAACGCAACAATGCACTTTTTATAATAAAAGTATAGTAGCTACCTACCCAAATGAAAATTAAATGCAGATCCTTTTCCGAATGCAGAATATTACAGGAATCGTTATTGCGGGCGTTTTGAGAAAAGCTTAAGTGCACATTTTTTATTGCACTTACATTTGAACAACGTAAATGGCTCAGGTGTGTATGTGTAAAACACGTTTACTTGATAGAACCGTGTAAGCATATATCCAAGTCGATTTTTTTGTATGTACGTAACGAAAAGAGCATAAATAACCTGCCACCATTCCATGTTCATTTAGATAGCATCTTTGATACTAATCTTGTATTTATAATAATATCATGGCTTGAAAGGAAAATTCCTTGGAATTTCAACCGTGTGTACAAAACGAGACCAGGAGTGTTTCACATAGTCTTGCTCGCATGCTCCATTCTCCTTCCACGTATACCACGGTCTGTTTCAGTTCTCAAAATAATAAAAATCTGATTACAACTGCAAACGCTACTAGTTCAACTGCGAGAGTTAACGAAATAAAATAATAAATTCTACGTCAGACATAATCCTTTACAGTTTGTATTGCATCCAGTGATACAATCAGCGGCGAAAAATGAAGATCTTTTTTATAGTTTGTTCTCTTTGTGAGCTAATTTTCGAACAAATTGCACATCTTAACTTTTGCAAATGTGTGTACATAAAAAATAAATTCTGGTGTAGGGCACCACTCACTCCTGATGAGATGTTAACTAGTATTGCTAAAATAGAAACAAAAAGTACTTCCATGATGGTCATTGAAGTGTAATGTGTTTGTACAATACATAAACTCACATTATGGACGTATATATATGAGAGCGGTTCCCTTACGTAATTCCTTTCCTGGTTGTTTTTGCTTATTACCAATGCGCTTGCATATCATCGGGGTGAAGTATATTATTAAAGTGTATTTTTGCTGAAAGCATTAAACTCAGCGAAAAATCTTCCTGTTTTGCCTCACGGCAATTTACGATGAAGTACTACACACAAATACACACTCACACACATTCCCTCTAAGAAAACCTTTTTTCTCACTTAATTCATATTCCCAGAGGCATTGCCTTGAATTAGGATATTTTTACAGGAAAAAGTTCCTTAGCGAGTGAATGGGAAAAAAAGTCATACTTAAAATGGTACGCAGCTCATGGAAGAATTATATATACATCCCTCCAAATAAACGATCTCTCTTTCCCCTAGTTTTTTTTCTCTGATAACTTTTGCTCCGTTTGCCGACAAGATAATTTAATGCAAGGTAATAAATATCATTTATTGCTGGGTTGCTCCACTCAAAGAATATTTTTTCAGAGTACTTATATCCATCATATCATTTAAAATGTTAATATCCCTATCTTTTTCTCTGCCCATTTGTGCGGACTCTTTTACGTGCAAATTATAATGATAGATTTCACCAGAAGGAAAACATGTAATAAAATTAGAGAAAAGTAATATAAAATGTACTTTTTGTCCTGGGAGTGCAATCCAACCTCAGAGCTACCTTTTTCTTCAATGGAAAATCAAAAACATGTCTGGCCTGAGAGAAATTCCAAGAAAAAACTTGCCCTGTTTCTACTTCTGACATTAAAAGTTTTTTTTTTCCTTTTTTCTCTTTAACACAAAATCATTATCAAAGTAACGAAATAAGTGATGCTTATCATTATTATTGTGATTATCACAGCATAAAACTTGTGTGATGATATAGTTTTTTCTTGTTTTTAAAAATAAATAACATGATCATCATCAAATCATCGGATTACCTACTCATTGCACATTTTTATTAACTCATTCTTCAAGTGGGAAAAAACTTCTATCTTGGGTTATAATAGTATTACCCAGGCTAATGAAAAAATGCAATAATAATGATAATCATAATGACGCCAATTCACTTGCCACGGCACGGACAAAAGATTACTCAAACCGACACCATTGCTACTCCTTTACCCTTTATACTTTATTCACGAGTTAAATAATATCAAAACAAAAATGATTGTAATCATTTCAAAAAGAAATGGTTTGTGTATGCAGTTTTAACTCGAGCACAAACACACCGGCTGTTAAAATTATTTACAAGTTGTAACACTCGTCAAAATAATAATAGTAAAATAATACACTCCAATTTGCCACGGTAGAGGAGAAGGGGTGAATAGCTACTGAATGAATGGAGAGCAATTTGCCAATTAATTAAATCTTTTACTTCTCTGATTATCATACACGATGGGGTTAATGATTCCAAAGTAAGCCTCATTCATCTTCTTGTTAACCCTGTGTAAAATGTGTGATGGCTTTATTTGTGAAAAAATAGATAATGACAGTTATTACCCTTGTTGTTTGCCATTTGACGCGATGAAATAAGGAAGAAGAGAAAAAATGTTTTACTTTCTTCGACTTACTCAAGTGTAATAAGGGAAATTACAATGATGACATAATAGTTTTCGGTGGAGTAAGCTATATTAGAAGAGACTAGATGTTATTATTATATCAGGAGGAAAAATGGTCAGTCATCATCATTACCATCATCATATCATCAACATGTCACATTATACACGTGTGTATATCACTACAAAAAAGTAGATGATGACCAGCTCAACTGTAATTTCATTAGGGTAGGTTAAGGCACATACGTCTAAATTATATTATGTACCTTATTTCATTCACTCCTTGAGGAATGAAAATGACTCCAAAAGTGTCGTTATAAATTTTCTTAATATTAAAACTCCCATCATTTTTGCTAATAGTCCTTCAGGCAATTTTTACATATATATTTAACAGTATGCCCATATCCTAGCTTCTTATTATCCTACTCAAATTTTCAACTCATTTTGCTCCTGTGCATAATAAGTATTCATGTTTAGTCAGAATGTGCAACCTCATGATTTTCATAAAAGCAAAATAGTAATTATCAGAAAATGGTGAAGTGCAAGGAAAACGCTACCTCTTGGAATACTATACGTGGTCGTTTTAAGTGATTAGAAAATGATCGTATTTATATGCAGATTAGCAGAACAGGTGTACTTTTTTTCTCTTGAATGTAAAACGTCTAGCCAAACAATTCATCATAATTTTTTCTTTATTAAGTCAAAATACAAAATGATTTTTTTGACTGCGAGTCGGTCTCTATTCATCTTTTCATCAAGAGTGTAAAATGTCAAATAAAAAGGTATCCGTGGCTAGTGAGCCTTCAATAAAATTAATTCTTGTGTAAACGGCACACGGGCTCACACACATACAGTAACTTAATGAGTTTTAAATGGTGTACTCACATTTTCCTCTAATGATTAGCTAACGTCAAACTTTTCGAAAGGGGAGTGCACACCCTGGAAAAGGGAGTAAAGAGGTAGTAAAGGTCTTCACCTTTTAATGAGCCTGGTTTGGCAGGGAATAATTGACTTTACACATTTCCAGTCTCTACTCCCAGGCATACGTGCATAATTAAGAAGACATACTTGCTCCCCTACTCTTGTCTCTTCTCATCACATATTAATGTTATAATAATCCTCGTCCCTAGACTTGTATGCATAATAGATGCACTTTGGAAGTTTATGAGTGTGACATGCGATGCAAATGTGGAAGTGCAGAATTCAAGGGAAAAAGTACAGCGGGTGCTATCGTGCTTGTGTGTGTCTTGTATATTTTTTTTACAAAGACGAATGTAACGACACAAGCTGCATGTGAGGTTTTGCAACAGGAGAAGTACGGAGAAATATTTAAAAAAACGTCTTGTAAAATACCTGTATGGAATAAAGCGGAAGGCAAAACTGGGGAAAAGAAAGAAACTTTTATATTTTTCTCTTGTTTACTTACCTTCTTCCTTCCACTGTTTTTCTTGAGGTGGGTGCATGCATAAATGGATTATTTACGAGATATGTGTAGCAAGATAGATAGTATGTATAGGGATATTTGGATAATAGGTTGGAAAGAAGAGAGCTCATAAATTCTCTTTTATATTTTTCTTCCCTTTTTCTACAATTTTTTGACATGACATGACGTGCCAATAATGTTATAATTACTACCTATAGTGAAGCGGCTCCTCTCCACTTTGGAAAGCACATTGTCAGCAGCACAGCATGTGGTATACATAAACATGAATTTGGATTAGGGCTCTGTAAGCATGCCATAAAAAACATCATGCCATATGTATATATGTATATATGTATATATGCATGCATTATTTCTTGTAAAAGTGGACAAGCATATCATGTCAGAAAAAGGAGCCGGAAAGAGCTGGAAACTACCGAGAAAATGGGTATATGTTTACAAAGACGCATTCTTACCTTTTGTGCGTTTTATTTAGCCTTTTATAATATTTATCATATGTGTGCGCAGAAAACCACTTGAAATCCAGTAATGAGGATAATGACTGTAGTGTAAAATTAATCAGGGTATTTTCTCCATCTTCCATACTATATAAGCTCTCAATCTTTAAGCTAATTACGGAGCATAATCAAAAATTAATCTTGATAAAAGATGAATTCGAAGAAAACGGAAATGGCGAAGCGCTAAGGATATGTATTTTTTCAGTGGATATTTTCAATTCACTTTTGTCTACACTTGATTGTCTCTGCGGTTTCCCCTTGAGCTAATATACATATCATTTCATTTTGTCTGACATTGGCATAAAAAATCACGTACATGTACGCAATCACTGATTACATGCTTTATTGCTCCCCCAGTCACTAAGTCAGTGTGAGTATGAGAAGCTGATTTTTTTTTCATGTGTCCTTTATTTTTCCCAATGGAAATTACATGTATTTTCATATTCAACTGTAATATTGATACTTGCCCGATCACGACTCTGTGTAGTTCTTTTTGAAGGATGAGCTATTTACAGGACTGTAATGAGTCTCATTCATCAGGATTCGTATTCATCAGCCATGTAGTACAATATGAGAGAGTGATATTATGACGAGGATAACGAAACCACAGGAGTGAAATTGAAATGAGGATTGTAAAGTAGCGGATGTGCATGTGCAATGAAGTTCTCTCAATTTTTTTTGTTGGTCATACATTCATAAATACATCGCGTGTCACGTAAAAAGACGAAAAGGAACAAGATGAACAGGGTGTGATATTCCATTACATGAGGGTAATTTCCCACTGATTTTTCTCTCTATCTGTGCTGCTCCATTCAGAGGTAAGTTTTTTTATAGTGCGAAATGTAAAGCATTCCACTTGGATTGCTTTGCGAGTGGTAAACGAGTCGTAAATACTGTCACTGTGAGTGACTCTTCTCGTCTGTGGCACCACCAGTAGGGAGGACATATAATATGCAGTGTGCTGATGACGACGATGTGACCATCCAACCAAGCAGACAAAATGGTTGCTTACGAGTAGAAGCGTTCCTTCTCAAGCATGAAATCACAATCGGAAAAAGACAAATGTCCTATATATTCCGTTGACTTTGTCCTTTTATGATTTACATGATGGGATATGGTCTTTTCAAGTGGAATATGTTTTTCAAGAGTTTCATACAGTCATAATCTGTTATAGAAGCGTAACCATTTAAATCGTTTAATGTGGGATGCAATAATCCTTGGCATTTTTTAAACATATTATTAAACTATCTGTTTTGATCAGAGCTGAAAATATATATATAAAAAATGATTCAGTGGCATATTTTTTCCCAAAAACAATTTCGATTCGAATGAATACACATGCAATTATTTGCTTCTCAACGAGTTTGAAAATTTGTAAAAATGATTTATAATGAAAAGTATTTTTTTAGTTCCTCCAGTTTATGTGGAGTATTTTGTTGAATGTTATTATTATGCCCAAATGTCCAGTAGATTTAATACTTGTCTGATGAGCCTTGACTTGGCTCTTGAGATATTTTCCCTTGTTCATGGATTCGGAATTGAGGTCCAATTATAAAATATGGGTCTTCAAGTACCAGCTCGGCTGGCTCAATTAAGCTTGTTTAAAATAAATGATTGATGCGGTAAGTACTCTTGGAATATTTACCTATGTGCATTTCATCGTTGGATTTTTTTTCGTTGTTCGTTTTGTATCATCGGACGTGATCAAAGTCAATTATCCTCTCTTGGCGAATTGCGTAATTGACTTGAAATCCACAAAACTAAAAACTACATTTTTCTCATAATTTTTTCCCCTTTTGGATATTTCGAAACCTTGCTTTTTGGCTGTGGCATTCATCAACTTTGCGTTTCGTGCCAATTCCACTCAGCACATTCCGCCTCAACAACAACGCAAAGAAGAGAAGTCTTAATCGTGCACGTGATGTTGGCGAATGCTAAAAAAGAATGAAAAAAATAAAGCTTTTGCTACTTATTTCTTTATTTTGCGTATAGTTTGCCAAAAGGAAAAGGACAAAAGTTACCACATTTATAATAGAAGTTCATACACAACACCGCAGTACCGCAACGCACGCCATTTTTTCTCGAAAGAAGCAGAAGATCCCCCAGCTTTAGACACGAAACGAAATGCATACCTGAGCGTTTTCCACTATTTTCAAGAACACGAGCTTCAACAAATTAGATGAATATGTATGGCACACAAAATACCACCATGGTTCTACGCTGCGAATTCATCCATACCTGTCAATACACTTACACCGCTTGTGTGGAGTTGATGATCGAGATGGTGATTTTGCTTCAATGTTTTTGTGCATAGCACAATCATGAATATGATAATCTTTAACGATGGGGGTATCAATCGCTTTCATTACTTGGCTTCCTGAATATTACCTCAGAAATATGTAATTGGGACAGTCCCGACGAGCTGCAATGATCTCTTCATGTCTTCGTTGACCTTGCCTTATTTCAATCCCTCAAGCATACTTAAACTTTCTAATAGTCATCAGTGACTGCTTTTACCAAAAATGTACCGCGCTGTCTCGTTCTTAGCGCTTTATGGAGATATGTCTTAAGCGTTAAAAACAATTGCATCCAATCTGGCTATTTCTACCGTATTTTGCGTCATTCGAGAGATGTGTCAAAAAATCTCAAACTTGTATAATTTCCATCCTACATCAGCGTCATTACATATACGTATGTTTCTTGGTTTTGATCTACGACACAATAAGCTCTCATCCAACGGCTTTAGATGAAAGTCCTCTTTTTCTTTCTACAAACCTGAAAACACTCTAGAATCCAAACTTCTAAAGCTAAAAACCTGCATGAAGCATCTCTTCACACCACACTATCATTATTTTATCCAGCTGTTATTATTATCTCCGACCGGAGCCAGGAGTGGAGTTTTCGTTTTTAAAAAAACGCATCTAGATCCACTGGAGACACGACCACAATTTTCCCTCTCATTTTTATTTTCTCTTTTCTCTCTATCATCTCATCCCGTTGATCTAGTGAGCCCATCCATCTTGGCTAATTTCCGTATACTCGTAGTTGTACCTCAAATAACTCATGTAGACGACTGCATGCACCTCACATATATCAATATTATGTCGAATAACCGAAAATCAAATGGGATCTGATCTCGACAAAAAAGGGAAGAGTTGCTTTAGCTCACCAATTCTCCGTATAAAGCTAAACATTATAAATATATATCTTCACAATATTATTAGTAGCCGAGCCCCTTCAAAAATACGAGTTGGGAAGACGAAAAAGGAAACAATGTCGGTGCTTCCTTTGGATTCGATCGAACAAAAAACATAGGTAATGATATTAAACCAAGTTTTCTCGGGCAAACTTTGATAAAAAGAAGACTTTTGTGTATAAAGCCACCACCACCATCATCATCATTGCCACCATTCCCAACTTCTTTTCCTGAGCTAACAAAAACTTTACATTTTAGCGGAACATTGCTCCATTCCAGTTGCGTATGAAAATATATACATGATATCGTATTATGTTTTTTTGTACTATATTCTAGCCCACTTGTATATATTTTATTCAGGAGAGAGGAGGACGCTCAAGTAGTTTAGTAGAGAGAGAAGAGACGAGGAATGAAAGTAAAGATAATTGGGTGGAAATTATAGAGTAGTGGTAAAAGACTGTACAGCAGAATTTTTCCATCCAGACAAGAGAGAAAAAGCGACAGGAAAAAAGTTTAGTTTTTTATCGAAAAAAGCGCCTGGTTCAGGTTCTTTCATATAAGAAAAATTGTGAGGAGTGTATGGCTATATGAAGATATACGCTTGTTTTTTTCGTGTTCAATACTGCTACGTTATTATTTTTCTGGGTTTGCTTACCTTCTCGAATTTGTGGATTTGGTATGCTTTATTACTTTATTCGATTCAAATATCCCCTGCTATGACGAAATCTGTGTTTTTTACGAACACATTTGCTATACCTGTCGATATATCATAAAGTGCAAAGAATCATGACAGCTGGGATTTTTGTGTCTGTGGGGCAAACAAAAGATGTTGAAGATGAAAATATATGCAAATTTTGCTTGTAACTTTCTGGGAAGATGAGCACAGAGAGAGAAACCACATGGGAAAATTACTACGTATGTTGCGGTATGGTGCAATATGGAATCAAGGACTTACATTTATAAAATTCATCCTTTTCATAAAAAGAGTTACTAGATCTGAACAAAAGTATTTCGAAATTTTGACCAGAATCCTGGAATCCTGTGATACTCGCTGGAAATAATTTTTGTTTTGTTTTTATATTACCCACTCTAAAAGTTTGACCTAACAGGAAACTGAAAAACCCTCGAATATGATGTAGTACAACCCGATGTATTAGGAAACAACCCTCTCTATTAGGAATTGATGAGAATCGTCAACAATCTATCTGAAAGCTTACTTGTATAAATCTCCTTGTTGGCTTTACCTCTCCACGAAGAAGCCATATATACACAATTACGACATTGGTATTGGCGGTGGTAGGGCTGAGTTGTGTGTAATGTGTTAAATGAAAAGTTGATAAATCCCACAGCGCCCATGAATAATAGAGGGGAGAAGTGAAGTAGGTACTAGTGCCATGTCAAAGGTCTGGTTCGTCCATGAAAAACAGTGTTACGTGTCCATCTAAAAGAAGTATAAAAAAATATATTGATGCGGTCAACCCTTCTCTTGGTATATACGGTTGTTGGTGAGAAGGAAAGCTTCCCGAGGTTTGAAATGCAATGAAAGTTTAATGGGCGACAAGAATGGTGGGTAAGCACATTATGCACGATAGCATGTAAAAAGTGTGGTGACTAGGGAAAATAATATTATCGATTGATGGTTCGAGCCACACCTTGATAAACTCTGTGAATAATTTAATTCCCTTTTTCACATGGCTTGTTTTTCATGGATGTAACATGTACATTGGGGAGTACACCATTCTCCGTATTATCATAGAGAAAATCCTGTATAAAATCCTGAAATGAGCACAAGCCAAGAGAGATGGAAGGGTAGACAAAAGAGTTTGCTTAGGTTTTTTGGGACAACGATACAAGTGAGCTTTATGATGTTTTCCTCTATGCAACTTTTTTTTCAAGAGAATAAAATACTACAAGATATATACTCTTGTATATAAGCATAGGTTATTTTCTACTATGAATAATATACATATGTATATTTGTCTAAAAATTCTTGTATTTATCAGTGTGTGTGTATATGGAATGTTAATAGAGTGCTGGCTTGGTTTTTATGGGATAATATGCTTATGCCTTTGTCGAGTGTGTTCACTGGCGAGTTAGCTTTGGCCTTGCCTTATTCTTGCCCTCTCTCTCGCTCTAGAGCTGGCTGTCTATAATTTGAGGGCGTCACCTTCTCCCTTTGTCCTTTACATACATTTATGAGGCTTCCCAAGGGGCTATGTTTACGCACTTTTTTTATGTCCTGCTTGTAATACATAGGAAAGGTACATATTGAAGATTTTGATCCTCCAGTGCTGACGAGGAAGTTTATTTAGAGAACTGGCTGGAAAAATTGCATCATAGTCAATAAAATGTGAAGAATCATTAAATTATTTTGTTTAGCATTACATAATACTTTACATACTGATAAAATCATCATCTATGTTATAAGTAGACCTCAAACAGTATAAAATATTGACACACGTCGTACAAGTAAATCTGATTTTATTTATTTCGTTCGTCTCTTTTCATCATCCTTTAAAACCTTGATTTTTAGTTCCAGAATTTTCCTATGACTGATCTTTACAAGTCACAAAAGGAACGAACGAGTGAGACGACAAGCAAAGGAAGGATTTTTTGCCGGAGAAAATTTTCCACACTTGGTTGGATACCAATTGTTCTCGGCGGAAGTGCTCCTTCTTTTTTTCTATCTGTAAGTTCATGAACGTATTTTTTTCTTCATTTCTTCGTAAAGTAGACTTGACTCACTCCATTTTTTGCCCATCATTTCATTTTTCGGTATTGTAATTGACGCTCCCATTGTTTACCCGGATTTCCACTAGTGCAAGCAGAGCAGCAAAGAAATGAAAAGTGTTAATGCTCCGATACACTACTCTCATGACGAGTATCAACCACTTGCCTTAGTACATGAGTTTTTGATGGCTTTTTGATTCTTTTTATTTTAAAAAGCTTTTACAACAAAGAGATCATAAAGCACACGAAATGTTAATGTACGTAAAGTTATCATCATATTTAATCATGGACTTGGAGTGAGATGAAAGTGTCCCAAAAGTGATACACATATACATCAGCAAGCACATTTAAAAAATGGGGAGGAGTAGAAGAATAAAAAGAGAGAAAATGGTTAGGCCACTACACATTTTTCTCTCGATTGCAAGCTTTTCTCTGTAAGGATGTTAGTGTAGATGAAATTGTTGGATGAGTGAGCGAAATGGTAATGGGGATTAGAAAATGGAAATGAGTTTTGGATTCAACGAGGTGAATTAAGGAAGCACTCTAAAACACAAAAATCAATTGTAATTTTGAAGAGCTTAAATGTGCCATTAAAAGAGATATTTTCAGTGAACTTGTGATGATCACTTCCTCACGATAGTTTTTTTTCTTGCTTTTTGAGAGGTTTTTATTCATTCTTTCGAGTGTGGATGCATTTGAAAGGATTGTTGTATATTTAATACAATAGCAAAGTGGATTTTTGGAGATTATCTAGTTCAAGTTTCTGACAACAGAGGAGCGAAATCGTTTGCCTAGAATAAATGTGCAGCAAACTGTTTGACTCAAGACTTACAATATGTCATTCATGTGTACATGAGCGAACTGTGTAAAGTATAACCTCATGCAATCCCTGATAGTTACGATCTATAAAAAATTTTGATGCATCGACAAAAAATTAATGGGAATCCAACGTTTAAATCAATAAGTAAAAATTAATTTAATACATGTGGATACTCTCAATCACAGTTAACTCGATATACAGTTCAAATGACAAATCTCCGCATGGTAAGTAATGTCTTCGGAGAAATTTTGAAGAAATTCATGGATGTCTAAAGTTTTACGTATGAGCCTCAACATTCCATATCCCCATTTGATATTACTATCCCCAGTGATCTCAAACTGTGAACTAAACATGACATTCTAATTTACCAAATCTCTATTATTCCACACCTCCCCACTATTGTCCTGTTATATCCCTGTATTATGACAGATGAATGGTGTGAAACAAATCCTAGAGATAGGAAAGATGAACACAATAAAAAATAATAATCATATTATTGTTATCTTTATAGCTACCGTATCTCGCTTTAATCTCATCAGCGGGATTGTGAACTCAAACACACCGAAAAAACAGCATGGGGTTGGCCATTGTAACAAAATAGTTTTTTTTGGTTTGAATGCTTTACATACAAAAATATATCATACGCTCTGAGCTATTCTACCATTCCATTCCAGAAAGGACATACAGGCAAGCAAAAAAGTTTTTCTCTCTATCATTTTGCCTTCTTAAAGATTTGTATTATTATTACTTTATGAACAAATCATATCGAAGGTAGAAAACTGTTGAAAAAAATAACAGAAGCTTTATTACCTGTGGCAGGTAAAAGGAGCAGGACATTAGTTACACACAGATATCTCCCACTGTGGTGAACAAAACAGGAACAAATGTGTTTTTTATCATAATATATCACCTTAATACGCCGCTTTTTTCTCTTCTCTCCATTCAATTGTACGTAACTGCCGACCGTGTTGACTTTATTACGCATTTTAAAATTGATAAACACTGAAAGGATCCTTTTTTTACCTTTTCAAAAAAGTTATATGTTACAATATTCCTTAATACAATTTTCTTACACTGTCCGTGTGTGTGTGTTCACTCCCCGAAAAGAAAATGTTTCTCCTTGAGATCCCATATTTTCAACCGCGATAATGGAAGAAGGCACGGCCAACTTTGATAAAACCTGAGATGAATATGTTTCCCTTTTTTAAACGCATGCGCTTGTCGTTCCCTTTTTGTAGGTATTTTTACGAGAACACTTTGCTGTAAAAAGACCCATCTAAACAAATTCATTGACACCCAGAACTCACTAAATATGTCAACTTGTCATGAGCCCCCTTGTAATCTCATAGTTGGTAGTGGAGAATGCATACAAAAGCCGCAGTTCACTTGTTCTCCAGAGTGCGGCTAAGTTCACAAGTTCATCGAGTGATTTATGGAGTCTCGTTAGGTGGAATCATTATCGGGTATATTTTTTCCCTTAAAAAGAACCAAAATTTCCCTTTCTTTTCCACAATTCATCTCTCTACTAACTTATTGAATTGGATATAGCTTGTACAAAAGTAAATATACCCAGTGGTATTGGCTTGTTTTCCCAGAAAAATGAATCATTTTCATGCTCACTTTCATTTGTGAAGTGTGTGTCGAAGGATAATCCGCCGAGTGCTGATGAGATTTTTCTAAAGGGCCAAGTTTTTTCTACGGAGAGGAATAAAGGTTAAGTAAATAATTGTAATTGTTTTTTTTCTCCCTCTCACAAGAAAAACGCTAGCGTATTCATGGAGGTTAAATGACTTGAAGACAAGGGGAAATAAAAAAAGTAGTTTTTCCTTTCTCTTCTCTGTAATACGATGACATAATAGCATCATTTTACCGCGGTAATAATAAACTCTTAGTAAAAAAATCCACTGCTGTTTCTCTCCTGTAAGTAAATAAGTAGTAAAATGGTAATGGCATTGAGCACACGTAATATGCATGCAGGGATATGTATACACAATGGTAAAAAGCCATATAATAATACTTACCAAGTGTAACACCAATTTTCCTATTCAATTCAATAAAGTGTGCTAATGCTAAAATGCTGTTTGGGTTTTTCTTCTTGAGAGCCCTACGTACAAATGTTGTGCATGGCGGTCTTTTTATTTGAAACGGAGAGTGTGTGAGTGGAGCAAGTGCATCATAATAATCGTATAATGTTATGATCACGTTGATGATGATGGCATAATAATGATTGCAATACAATGGGTTTTTTTCTTGCTCTTTGCTTCTCTCTCTTTCTAATAGGCTGCTATTTTACCGACTCCTGACTTACATTTTTGTAAAGGTATGAATACCAAGTATGAAGATAAATGGGGAAATGTCAACGAAACTTGAGGAAAGTGTTATTGTAAAAATCATGTCTACTATGCATATTCAAGAACAGCAATAACATCCACATAATTGATGTTAGTCTGGGAAGAAGTGTGAGGGGTAAGTTATGAAATGTTTTGTGGTAATAGAAGATTGGTTGATTGTATGAATGAGAGAGTAGCCATGTATGCAAATTTTGGGGAAAATAATAAAGTCTGTCCAGATATTACTAGTTGCATTTCGTAAATGGTGTAAGGTAATGTGTACATGGGAAATTTGAATGGGGCTAATAATGGAATTTTCTAGTGGTAGGACCCTCCTAATAGTAGACGACTGGAGAGGAGGCTAACTTCCTTTCCTGGCTTTTTGTGTGAATTACAGGTGTAATAAAAATGAAGAGAGTTGGTTCTTCTTCAGGTCAGAATGGTATGAAGTGGAAGAGTAATCAGTCATACAAGGTCTATTTACTAATTACCCTAATAACTTTGATTGCTCTAATCTCAATGGAAATCTTGAGTTTGGAGAAGAAGAACATAAAAGAAAACTTTGTTGGGGGACGCAAATGCTTATGGAAAATGAATGTATGCAGGCTGGAAAACTGTTGTAGTATGGAACTCCTGAAGACTGTTACTTTTTGTTATACAGTAAATGAATGCATAGGATAGCATTTCAAGTTGTAATCAAACTACTTGTAAAAATTTCGAGTATGATTCTTTGGCTCAGCGATTGAGACCACCCCAAAAGAATTACCATTTTACTGTGACATTCGCAACATATCTATGGGCAAGTTGATTAATTTTCAAATTTTAAAACTTTTATATGGCGTCGAAATAAGCGTTAATGTTTCTTATTTTGTATTTGCTCTTATACTGCCACAAGTCACAATCTCGATAGTTTCCATCCAGTGAATTGTCATTTCGAAAGTTTCTTTAAAAAATCCCATTTCAGGTAAATCAAAAGGGACAAAATACTAAGAATTTTTTTCCCCCTTGAACCAAAAATCACCTCTTGTTCAAAACATGATTTTCTGTAAGTACCGTGTGACCACTTCTCACCACGCGTTTCCCTTATCTTTCCACCCCATCATGTGTCTATATTTCTGTAAAAGCATACAGTGCAGTTCGACGTGAGACAGTTGCATAAATCATTTTCCTCAACAACTTCTGTGTGTAAAATTTTGCTAGGCTCACTCCTTCATGGTCGACTAACCTGAGAAATGATTGCAACTTTGTTTTTCAAGAGAGGAGCATTAGATAGTAGATCCAAAAGCAGAAAATTTTCTCACTGTTGGATACATATACATAATTTACCAAGGAGAGCAGAGCACACACCGCCGTCACCACCAACTGTGTAACGTAACGTAACACGAAAGAAAAACGAGTGGAATATATCGCATCACAACTTCACTCAACTCCCACGGCCTATGCTTTTCTGGGAGAAATGTGACATGACAAGTTACAACCTTAACTAACCCAAAGTAGCTACTGTTTTCCCTATCTCCACACACACACACACACGCGATTCCAAAGCAATATGTCCCCTAAAAAATATTCTAGATAGAACGCATTACGTATTGCAAAAGCATTCATATATGAATGAATACTACCCAGGGAAGCAGAAGAAACCGAGGGGATTTTCGAGATTTCTTCTGGTTGAGTAATCCTCCACAATAAGATGGCAAATGATGATTCCGAACACGCGGCTTATTTTGTGGATGACATCCCAACGACATAATGCAGCCCGGCAGGCACACACACAATAAGCTTCACTCATCTCCTCATCACATCCCTCTACGGCAGGGAAAAAGTCAAGGTATAGGGGAACCCATGTATGTTTTCCTGTCGTGGCGAAGGTAGGCGGAGGAGAAGCAGTGCAATCCCGTAAAATGCGCTACGCTCCATGATGCAGTCAGAGATGCAGAAACGGGGACAAAATCAACTGAACGTAATCCTTTGTCGAATACTCAGATAGTTTCTACAATATAGTTATGTCCTTTGATTGTGAGTAGCTCTGCATGAATGAGTGAATGAATGAGGGAACGAGTGAGTGAAGAGAAAAAATGGAGGTAATCATGATGAAAAGAATGGAATTGAGAGGATTGTCCTATTGTACGTGTGAATGTGCATTTCACCCATGTATCCCCAATTTACCATTTAGTAGGTGAACTTGCAGAGACGTGAGTGTGGATTTACCCATATCTTCTTGTGCTTTTGTGTATTTTCAGAGTGTATCATTTTTTATCAAATTTCTCTCCATAAGCACAAACCAGCCCGGCGACACAAGTGACAAGCGGTATCCTTCTTCTCTGGATTGAATTAATGGACAAGCGTGAATCTCTGAATGGAGGGTTGAGATATAAAAAATGTACAATATTCTCCTCAAGGGATGCTCCAACCTGGGAAAAGTTTCGTGAACGGATTTCAAGCCAGGAAAACGGACACAATAGTAATCACAGTGAATAATATATCGGGGAGACAAAAGGAAACTGGCTTTTAGCGGAGGCTTATGCTACATCAAGATATAAAAAATATAGAAACTCAATGAATGCTCACATATTATCAGATAGCATTGTTGTGGTTGTATTGTCCTGGGATGGATGTGTGTACGGTAGCCGTGTACTCAACAGGTGGTCTTCATTTATCATCATCTTCATTGAGCAAAGCAAAAGTGGATGTAGAGGGAATAGGCTAGAGCTCTTCCACTTTGCTTACAATATTCAATTCTTTCAGCTTATTCTTTCAACTTGTCCTTTATCAACGATAAACCGCTTCTCGGTCTCTAAACATAATAATCCGAGGGTGAGCGTCATCTCTATAAATAAAAACTGTGCACTTGTTCTCTCCTTGTTCCCACGAAAGGATTTTTTACCTGGGGAACTCCTCTCATTCCACTGATGTCCTTTCTTGGGCTGTTCCGTTGTTTTTATCCACTTGTTTTTCTCTCCGTTGCAGATGCACATGCAAACACCCATTTTGAGATTTATGATTGTGATTCCTACCTCCGTGTGAACTTGCTGATAGGAATATTAATTTAGACGAAAAAAGACAATAATTTCCTCGTGATGACTTCTTTTGTCGAGTTTAAAATCGTTGCACATGGCGAAATTCCATTTTCAGCTAAGAATGCAGTAATTTTATTTATGCTTTCGTGTAATAAAAATGGGGAAAATGCATGTACATCAGGATTTTATGGTGGCTCTCCCATCGAGTCAAACACATAATATCACGCTTCATGCATGGACTGGTGAAAGGAGTCTATCAAGGTGGTTGATTATAATATCACCACTAACATCATCATTATCGCATCGTTTTCCATATATTTGAGCACACACACATCCTCATCTAAAAACCTTCCTTGCAACCATTCCATTTTCAGGTGGTGGTAATCAGGAAACGCATTTTCTGCTAGAGAGACCGAAGCAAAATACAAAACTGCTACTAGTGCAGAAAAACTGCATGTTATAATATTCCGCTTTGGTAAATAAATATGTTTGCATGTTCTGGCACGCAAATATATAAACGACTGTCCTTTTCCATTTGGACGTGTACAGTGTAACGTTGTGTTTTAGTGGACGGATAGAATAGCGTGTACTATACTTGGATACAGTATTACATACGTTACTTTTGCTAAAAAGACATCAAAGAGTAGTGCAACCATTCCGCTCATACTTTTATCCACTGTCTGCTTATATACCGAAGTTTGCGAGCACAGCAAGGATCCATCATAATGATAATGATTATCATCATCAGGATAATAAATAGTGATCATTACGGCTAATTCTCATGTAGCCGGATCATCATCCTCATAATACGGCTACTTTACTTGTCTTGTTTGGTTAATGGGATTGGAGCACAGTGTATAAAATCCACACTAAAGACATCAACATCTCACACAGAACGTCGCACCCGCGCTATATGCGCGCGTTGGCTTTACATAATCATCCAGGTTTTTTTTACAAAAAATAACAACAACTAAAAAAAACTCTCAACAATGCTTATAGCTCTCAGACTCAAGGCTCGTTACGTTTTCATATTTTCACAGCAGAGCAGTGGCGGAGAAAAATATAAAGAGATGAAGAGATATCTAAAGATATTTTCATGAACAAAGTAAACTTGGCTCTTTTGATGGTTAAATACTTGGCATAAGGGGATCCACAATGGGAAACTTGATGACAGTCTATTTTTTCCCGAGCTGTTCATTACGGAAATGATATTTGGTGGATAGGAAAGATATTCATATGCTTCTATACATGTGTAATATGTACAGCGTTGGGATGACATGAAGTCAACTGGTTTCAGTTTTGTGATCTCCCGTAATCCTAATATAATGACGAGGTTGATGAGAAGCGATGAGGTTATTAAGCTGACAAAACGGCATTTTATACTTTCATGGTTTGTTTGTGTCAAGATAAAAAGTGTATAGCTTGTAATTATCTGGCGACATGGACTTTTCTCCTTAGAAAATTACACATTTTTATTAAGACTTGTCTCACTTTTTGGGTGGCTGTATCTACCCTTTCAGAGAAAATATAGCTGTACTCATAGACACGTGTGGACAACCATTGGGATTTGTATTTACACGCATGCGCACTCAAACATACACTTTTCACATCTTTATTTTTAGCTACATTTTTCCTCCTTTCCGCTGCCGCCAGAGTGGGAGTGCATGTGTGAAAATGTGGCTGATGAAGTTGGATTGAAATGTAAAGGTGAACAAGTTCAATGATGCTTTGATCATCCCTCCTGCTGATATACATACAGAAGCTTTGTTTCGATGTCATGTTCGAATCCATCATTAAAATATGTTTCTCCTCGAGTGGCGCCTATAATCTTTGCGTGTTTGAAGGAAAAGAGAACAAGAGAAACTCATCAACATGATGGATTTTCCCAGTATTTCACCACAGTTCCACGAAGATTCAGAGGAAAATTAAGAAATAACCTTTCTGCATGAAATAAACTTGTAATAAGAGAAACAAACCAAAATAAAAAGTTGGCTATAATAAATAAATGGAATCCTCAAAAATATCATAGTGCACTAGTGACTAGTATGGTTTAACTGATAAAAATGCTGTTTGCAACAATAGATTTTTTTGTGTGTACCCACCATTTTTAAAGAACTTTAATCGGAGATCACTCAAGCTCAAGCTGTTCTCTATAACAAGAATGCTTTAAATCGGATATTTTGAGGAGGGTGGATAGGGTAAAAAGGATGTATGTGTAAAGTGGAAGGATAAAAAAATCTCTCAGAAAAAAAACTGAAAATCACTTGAGAATGCATTAAACCGTGGAAAACAAGCACTTTACTTGAGGTAGGAAAGAGATTTCCTTAGAAAACAATGAAATGGGATTTGGTTGAGTATTTCAAGTAAAAACGAGCAATTTTGAATGTATGAAAAAGAAAAAAATGGGATGAAGGGGAATGGAATTTTTACTATTTCCAAAGCCTTGTGTAAAACTAGCTCATAATTAAAGTGGTACAGGGCACATAAAAACAAGAATTGCAATTACTTACGCAACTTTATGTCCCTTTTGAGCATATTTTCTTTGTACAGTGTTCATTTTAAGGTTTTAAACTGAAAATCGACGAAATTCTACCAACCCAAGTTTTCAATGAGGACGTCGAGGCGATTATGATAGCTGTTTAATGCTAGTCTTGAGGAAAAATACATGGAGGAAGTGCAATAAAAACTGCTTTTCTCGACTTCTTCTACTCCATCTTGTACTTCAACGAGAAAAAGGGAGGGGGAGAAAAGAGGAAGAATGGATGTACACAGAGTTTCCATTTCAGAGAGTTGTTTTAGTTGCATTTCTTGAAGGAGGTTTGCATGAATGAATGAATCTTAAGAATAATTAACATTTTCTTTGTCTCGTCTGTGTACTGTGTACAGCTTGTCCAAATTTTTTGAAACAAAAACGTTTCATTCATGAACGAAAATTATGAGGGTTTTTAGTTTTTCGACGCCAAGACAATTTTTATCATAGCATGAATACACACTACATACGCAGATTTTTCGATTGATGACTGTAAAGATTTAGAAACGTTGAAGTAGGTAAATGTATATTTCGAACAGTATTTCATCTAAATTTCTACAAGAATCGACCGATTCTAACCCGCACCGCAGTATGCATCAATCCAACTGGGAAAATATGTTTTATTATATTGTGGTATCTTTATATCCAGGTACAAGACTTATGGACTGTGCTGTATTATGTATGTAAGAATCTTAGCTGAGACTGGAATGAAGATTTTGAAAAGTAGAGAAAAAAGAAGTGAGTGGAAGAGACATTCATTCAAAGCACGCACCGACTCCTCCACGAGCAAGAACTATAATTTGGTGGAGACACAATTTCTGGCGCCTTCTCACGCCATAGCTAAACTCATACGCTGGTACTACCACGAGAGTTGAGCTTGAGCTGAGGTGTTTCTAAAGGATGAAACTGGAGTTGGGCATTGTTGAGGAGAGAGAGTTACGGGGATAATGCTATGGTACGTTCCATTACTGCTTTTAAACTAAACACAATCTGTGTATTGTATTGCTGGCTTGGTATTGAGCGTTAAAGAAATGAGAGCATTTTCAAATATTTGAATTGCCGAAGCCGAATTTGAATACTTCGCGAAGTAAGTTTACGATTTCGAGAGACACATTGAATTAATTGATGATAAGATGATAACTTATCGACACTACTGCGAGATGGCAGTGTAGCAGTTCAACGACAATTAATTTTGATAAGTTTTTTTATAAAAATCGGAATCGTATTTTAAAGATTCAAATGCATACTATGAAAATATATTTATATAGAATACTATCTCATTCATCATTTATCATGTAGAAATGCAAGAACCTCATGTCAGCCAGTCTGTTGGACAAAAGAGTTCTACATATTGTCCTCGAAGAGGAAGTCATTACGTAAAAAAGAAATACATATGACGTGAGCTTTGTGTTTTTTCTCACGAAAATTTTCCTCTTTCATCCAATTTTCACACAGGCAAACACGCGGATTTTGAGAATTCGCTGAATATTACTCAAGAGTTAAACGGAGGAATAAAAATTTCATCTTCATTTTTTTACAAAAACGGAATACACGAAAGGTGCGTTTACCAGATCTCCGTTGTGTTTTTTTTACTGAGGAGACTGGATATCGTGCAAATATTAGACTGATGCATGATACGAAATATAGACCAATGTCAGAAATCAAGAGTTTGCAAAGATCTTTGGAGCCATTTAATAATAACGGATGGGAGGAAATTTGTAGCAAGCGGAAGAATCAAACGCGATTTGATGATGCTACATTAGCTCTGCACACATGCTTTGCTCTACATCTACAATATAGATTGTACCATATAGTATCATTTTATACATTATGTTCCCTAGTATTTTTATTATTTTTATAGACGTCTTACGAATTCTATTGCTGACTTTACCCCATTTATGTACAACTACTAAATTTTTAACGCCTCATTAATTTATAAGGATAGCCCCTGATTAGTATTTACTTTAAATAAATAAATATACACGCTGTAAATGCTTTCAAATATATAAATGATTCATCTGCTGCACATTCATGCAAGCAAGCAAAATGTCATCATATCATATCGTGATGCCACTCTGTCGTTCATCCATCATCATCATATCACATCCCATATCATGCTCCGTCTGTGCTCGTTCACTCACCACAGACATCCCAACCCGCACTTGAAGTTTCTTTGTCAGATGTTTATTATGACATGACAGGTGCTGAAAACGCAACACTGCAAACATTTCAAAGATAAATATTATATCGTCCACCACAAAATCCCCAGGTAAAACCAACTAGAAGCCAAGTCCTCTATTTCCCCGTACATTTCTACAATGGGAAGGCTCACATCTGTTGATGAGGTTAAGTAATGATAATTACTGGTCAAGCTCACTGTCGGTAATCCATCATTGAGAAAGAGAGTGCCAAAGGAACAAAAAACGACTGCATTATGCTCTACTCACGTCACGACGTGGTACAATAGCTCTCTACCTAATTTATAAACTGTATCAGATCCGTCAAAACAACGTATTTTTTAACATCATCTATCCAGTCGTAGCACAAGGGAGTATGTGCATATCTACCCGGACTATCATTTTCTAGGGAAATCTTCCCTAAACGGGAAATTTATCCTTCAATACGCATTTCCACGCTGGTACGTATATCCAACTGATATGATCCTTCAAGGGACAATTACGCTTACGCATCGCTCCCTTCCATTCTCACAACAAGTAAGGAAGAACCGCAAAAGGGGAAAAAAGAAAATACCGCAACCACAGAACAAGACTACTTACACAACAAGGGACAGCAATTACACGCGTAGGTAATCATAGTACCAGAGTCCCTCCGACGACCATATAGCAGAGGATTATTATCCTCTCATTAAATTGCAGACTTGAAGGGATCGATGGCAATGGCAATGAAGAAACATCCCTACCTGTTGTAGACGTTGTTCCAAGCAAAACATATCTTTATTTCCCCTCAAGGGAAAAAGTTGACTTTTTCCTCATGTCTCTTGAAATGACTCATTTTAGAGGTACTGCTCAATGTCTGGGTCTGGGACGGAGGGACGGAAGAGAGAAAAAAAAGTTTTTTTTTCTTCTCGGGATACACTCCAGCACTTGTTTGTGAAGATGGAGGAAGGGAGAAGATGACTGTAATGATATTGCAATCGCTTATGGCTAGGCCAAAGGCGGAGTCAAAGGCTGTTACTTGCACGATTCCTTTTTTCCCTTTTGGTTGGCCTGATCGGATCGAAGAGTGTATCCCATCGTCGCAGAAGTCATCATCATCATCATCACGGAGAGGCAACCTAGTCGTCTATGAATTTCTGTGAAAGGAAACCAGGAGCAGATCAGGAGACTTGGCAAATGTCTAGAAACTGGAGCCACAAAATGTACAAGTATCCATTGATTATATCGGCAGCTTGTCGATATTTCAATATAAAAATCTCTTCTAGGCCCATTTCCCATGATCAGTTCATGCTAAGGGATTTTTTTCGTTAGAATCCAGTCTGCATTTGGATCCGTCCTGTTTTTCCTAATATTTTTTACCGTTCTCTCCTCTCTATTGCTGGGTTGTCGATCGATAATAATAATTATGATGGGAAATGATGAGTCTCGATCAAAATGCTCTGGAGGCAAAAGGTAATAAAGGGAGAGGTGAAGGGACCCAGATTTTTTTATCTCTTACGTTTCTCCAGTCAAGCTAAGGGTTCTTAAATATAATGAATGAGGATAATGATACACTAACTTGGAACAGTTTTTCCCGTCTTCAAAAAGTCACCCATGATGGTTGGTAGTTTCAGGGAGGAAGGAGAAACAGAAGCTGTAGATGTTATAAATGTGTTTCTCTCCCCAGATTTTGTATGTCTGCCACCGTCTCCTCGGCTGCACCGTGGGATTAAATTTTTTAAATAAAAATAATATTCCTATGAGAGCTTAATGCACAGAGTCACAAGGAGAAGCAAACACGATAGGTATAAACAAAACTTATGCGCATCATCATATCATATCAGAAAGTTTGAAGCTTTGCTTTGAATTGCATCACACATCATATCACATCCCCAATCCCCACACATATCAACATTGTGCATTGTTTTTTCTCTTTTTTATTCTCAACCTCTTCTGCAATACGAGCAAAAGAGCTGTGTGCTGTGTGTGTAGCTGAAGAGAGAGAGAGAGAAAGAGAAACGGACCTAACAATTACAAGCCCTCCAATTTTTATATAGTTGAACCTGAAATTATCAGCCGCACGGTCAAATGAATGGCGCCGTCTGCCTTCCAGGCAGGCATTGACTTCTGTGTGCTCTACAACGTAACTTTGTATATTTATATATATTTATGTGCATATAAGTCAGATATGTATTAAGTATGTGCTTACACCACCTCTAGCACCGCACTCAGAGAGTAAAAAGCTTCAGAAGTCAGTGGTAGTGGTGCTTTTGTATGTGATGCCATTACTAGTTGTCCGGAACCTTTTTTTTCTATTTCTTCCTTTTTCTCGCTATGCATCCTTCTTTTTATGTTCTGCATATTTCGCCAATGTTAATTACGCCGAGGTTGTCTTAACATGTATATCATTATTATGATTCTAACTCATTAGCTACTCAATATTATGTGAAAGCCTGGCTGCTACCAGTGTTACTCACTCGACCCCTGCAGATCTCCCACATTTATTATCGACTCTGGCTCTCCTCCACTTTTTGTTGTTGCATTCTCAAGAAATGAGTGCCGTTTTGTTGTGTTGATGTTAATGATGATAATCAGATGCGTATCGGGGAGAGTTGGGCTTGTACCTTTTAGAAAAAGTGTATTTAATGTGATTTCCCTTGAATTATTATCAATCTCTTTCTCTTGCCATGGTTTACAAAGCTTCTGTGGTGGTGGTGTGGTGAAGTTGACCACAGGAAAAAAATTCAAAGAGCTCTTGATTTTTATTGCACTTTCTGTCCAGAATGGTGTCTGTCTGCTCCTCATCAGCAGCACCGCTACCGGCCCGTGTAATCATCTTCACTGCTGGTTTTTTTATATTTTGTTTTCTTCGTTTTGAATGCATATGTATTCATATGGCTTTTATTATGAAAGTCTTTTGAATGCAAAGTTCATTATTGTTTTTTATGTCTTGTAATCATTACATTACACTGTTATCAGGTCTCGTCGTCTTTTAAGAGTTTCAGAGTTTTTCTTCAGGATAAGTCTACACTCACGTGGGGACGAGGAGGTTTAGTTAGAAGAGGAATTGTTTTTTTCTGAGGAAAAAAATATTCAAAACAAAAACTGTGATCTCAAGCTGTGCAAATTACACTGTACGCTCCATTACAGATGACATAAGGGACTATTTAGCGTTTCTTGTATCATTTGTCTATTTCACGAGGGCCATTGTTTTATTAATTTGTTTTTAAAGAAAAAAATTAAATAGGAAAATGAGCATATTTTTTTCTGAGAAAAGGATTCGCTTCCTAATTGGCGTTCTCGTTGCGGTAAATTTAATGAGGAAAAAATCCTGAAAATAATATGAGACAAATTCTCTGTTTCGTAGTTTTGTGGCACTGTGTATGAGCATGTTTTTTTTAAATAAATGATAATTTTTTTTTTAAAAAGTTCATGAGAAAAGATAGCTTATTGGATTTAGATTTAAGTGGCATACTGGTGAAAAAGTCATAAAATATTTTACTACAGCCATTTATACAGCCTAGTGGGAAAGGTGAATTTTCTGGAAAAAATGAAAGCCCTCATAAATCGTTACAATTGTAAGGTAATCATTGTTATTATGCGATCAGCGCATGTTAGTAACATACCAGGCTGGAATTTAGAGCAAAGAAAAAAATCGGTTTATATTCAGTGAAAGGGTTAATTTTTTCCCGAAATTATCCAAGTGAGCAACAAATAGCACTTTATTTTATTGAAGTATGAAAAACAGATGAATTGCCTTTCTCCACAAGAATAAACCTTGTTTTTTAAAAGTTTATTATTAGGTATATCTATTTTTATCTTCAATATGAAAACTCAACTTAGGCAATCCATGTATTCACGTAATCTAGGAATGTATCAAGCAAATAAAAAAACGTATAAAATAAACCTTTAAAAACGTTCATTTGTATGTCATCATCCTTACCACAGTATACAAGTTAGGATTATGATTGAGAACAAACGTGGCAATAAAATGTAACACTCTTGCTCGGCATTCATTTATTTGTGGGACTAGTAGTGTTTATGAGTTTCCGTCTCCTCCATATTTGTTTACATTTCTACACCACTGGACAAACTATGAATGTCAGAAAGATCAAATCACTTTTTGAGGAAGGCATAAAGCAGAGTTGAGGGGGTGGAAATGAAACTGAAAAAATCTTGGGTTTTTTTTCTTTATGGGCGCTTGCCGGGTGCCCGCTCTGCTCTAGGAACAAATGATATTTTATTTTTATGGCTTTTATGCTTGATACATAATAAAAATGGAAAAATACGAGTGAACGTGGGTTTGGAAGGGTGAAGGGTGGTTCATCCAGATGAAAACTTTTGTCTGGGAGCAAGCGAGCTCCTCTAACAAATTCAATTCAAATGTTTAAGAAGTATTTTTAGATTGAATCGAAAGTTGGATGAGCTGCTCCCTTTCTTGGTTATATTTTTAATGACTAATGACAATAGTTTCACTTTGGTGTGTTATTGTCTTTTGATTTATTTCCTCGTAAACTGGTCCAGGTAATCATTAGAGGATAACTGTTTCGGTAGCCTAAAGACTGGAAAGTGGAGGGAATGACGACATTCATCATCGACCAACACACGTCATGATGCCGGAGAAGCGGATTATGGTCGGGAAAATGGATTATTAGCTGAAATTGGGAGTAGTTGCTGCAGGCTAAGAAATAGAGGAAGATAAGGATGATAGAAGGAAATGGTTTGGGAAGGACGAGGATTTTTGGATTTAAAAAATGGAATACCATGTAGTAGAGTCATAGGCATTTTCATGTTTACATCGACCTAGATCAGTTTTTTTGGGATGACCCGCATATCAATTATATGGCAGAGTTGGGCGGGACGGGCAGTAGAAAACTACTGCAATTGAAGTACTTACGGTCGGATTTAGATTGTAAAATAAAATCCTCAGCTGATTTTAAAGAGCCTGTATTTATCAACGATTTTGTTTTGGTTCAGTCAGTAGCATTTTCTTGTAGTTTAGGGTAGTAATTTGTATCGATATGAAGGATTGTCGATAACAATGAGCTTGAGCATAGTCCATGGTACTGACAATGAGAGTGAAAGACATCCTATAATATTAAACCTTTAACAAATTAGACCAGCAAATATTTTGAATTTGACATTTTCAAGCAATTTCTGACGTGACTCCAGTACTACTTAAATTAAGTATTAACTTGAGAAGGTATTAGTTTTATTCACGGACAATTAATACGATGACAGCCTTATCATTACCAATTTGATTAGGGAAACGTACAACGTCTACAGGTAATTATACTTCCTCATATTTCAAGAAAATAATAAATGACATATAAGTTATGCATGCCAGTATTTTTGCAATTTATACCTATGGTTTTTAAGTCTAATTGCCAATTTGATAGTTTACAAAATTAGCCAGCAATAACTGGAAATAACATGGTAGCAAGTATTTTATGAATTCATTTTTACATTCCATCGCATGCTCAAAACTTATTAAAAAGACTGGAGCCAAAACCTACTAGAATATAAAAATATTCTCTTGACTGCTATAATGTAGCATAGCCGGTTTTATCCAATTAATAAAAATTATGTTGGCGACATCATTTACTTGGAATATTTGAAGCTTTAAATTGTTACAAATAATGACTCAATGAATCTTATAAATATGCTGTGGAATGTTTTACGTAAATAGTAGCAGTGCACGATATACACAGATATGTTATATTACATCTAAAACTTTCTCAGTCAGTATGTATTTGTGTATACTTCTATATATCTTATTTTTACAATGCAACCTGTCGTGTACAAGTGCCCAGTCCAGTGGAGAACTTCTTTAGAAAGTATTTTTTCATGGTTGAGCAGAGGTCCGTCGGCAGACTAGTCATTTGAATAAAATATGATCAATTCTCAGACTTTCAATATAGAGCTTTTAGTCAACATAGATTATGACAAGCACTCCGTGGCTTCAGCCTTCCCTCCTAATTTATTTACCCAAGTAAATCGGACTTTTTCCTAACTTTTTCCTGAGAAATGTTTGCACATAGCAATTTTCTTTAATAAATACACTGTCTATGTCCAAACGCGTACAACTATTCTTGTTATTCAACCATGCTTTGAGAGCACACACATAGCTGATTCTTCTGTTTATTCTCTCTCACTTCTTCTTGCTCCGTCCGCTTTCAATTGAGGAAAGCCGATGAATCGAGGAAAAAGGTTGGCGAGGAAAATAGCTCTTTGAAAAAGTGGCAAACTCACTTACTTTAATGATTGGAAAACTTCGTGGGAAAAAGATGTCTTCAAGAAAAAATACATAATTTCATGTTTTTATAGCTTTTCCTCAATGTGCAATATTGTGCTGCACTATATAACAACGCTAAAAACTAGTCGTTCATTTGGGAAAAATAAGTCTCCTCGAGGAAGCCAAACAAGTGGATGATGTAGCAAAGTAAAACCTTTTTTTTCTCTTCAAAAACCATTATAAAAAAATCGACTTGAGCTATCAACTATTTTACTTGCGAAGCTTCGTCTACTCTCCCAACCTTCCGTTGGCTTGAGTTGGTTCGAAAATACAAAAAATATGTATATAAATACGGGGAATGAAATACCTATTGAGATGTGCGGTAACAGTAACAATCATCCTGTGTCCTTTCAATAAACTCATTCAAACAAAATATTTTTCTCTTCTTTTCAAACTCATAATTCAAAATGTTCTCGATAAAAAAAATAGACAAGAGAGAGCACAAGTAAGGAATTTTAAGAAATTCTAAGGCGCCACAATCCATAAAGCATATCCACTGTTGAAGAAAAAGGAAGATGAAAATGTTGCAGAAATTTCCTCATCCACTTTCGAATGGCGAGGCGTAGCATGAATGAAGCGGAGAAGGAGGATGTACAAAGAACGCCTTTCAAATTCAAGAGAAAAAGAAGCATAAGCTAATAAGTATTACCACTTTTAACGATCCTATATATTGAAAGAGTTTAGCCTTAGCATAGTCTTTTCTGTAGTCTTTACATTTGAAAGAAAGAAAGGAAATATATTGTGTATTTGTCAGATGGAAAGATGTGCACGTTGTACACGCCAGGATTCACTATTATTGCACAGAAAGCTTTTACACATACAAATGGGTTTTTGAACATTTCAAGAGAAGCCGTACACGTTCATATGCTCGTTGAGCCAATACAGCACGTTCGTGATTCTCAATGGGCTTTAGTCAATTTTTATCGTCTTTTGAGACCGTTTATTCTTCGAGTTCACGCCTTTTATCCTTCTCTCTATTCTCTTCGCATTTGCTCACGAGCGTATCAATAAAAGGTGTTTTTGTTCAATGAGCCTCTGAGAATAATAGTAGGAGGCTACGAGGAATGGTATGGCGTGCTATTCAATAATATTCAATTGTGATTAGGATAACAGAGAGGGATTCTTAGAATTCCGAGATGGTGACGAATATCAAAATGCCTTCCTAGTTTCGGTTGGGGTTTACTTCCCCGTTGAATAATTATGGATGCTTTACAATTGCAAAATACTGAGCTAGTTAGTTGTAATGAATGTGAAACACTATTCATGTCCATTTTCGAGGGTTACAGTGAAAATTCTGACAATTGGCCATCAATAATCGATACTTAATTATAATACAGCCAATGATAGCAGATATTTTGTTGAGGGGTGTCTGGGGAAAATTTGATACGTGATGGTTGCCAATGTCAAATTTGTTAAAGGGAAATCACGTGTTGATAATTGAGATGAGAACCTTGACTGCTGACTCTACGTCGATGTGTGATGTGCAATGCAATGTAAGAAATATGTGTCAATTTACCCTCATTTTATGAGTATTCTCAATTAAGCTATTGATTTCGTGAAAACATTTATGGTGACTTCGACGTGTAGATGGAATCAAGTACTGTAATAAAGCATGGCAGTTGGCAGTAAGATAGTGAAATACTTGTTTTGGAACACTGTCCGTGTCATAACCCCTTATTTTAACCACTTAATGTGGGGGTGTAAAGGTATCTGTAAAATAGAAGTGGATTTATTAGAAATGGTGACAATGATATCTTGTTTTTAATTGGGTTCCCGAAATTACTATCTAGGCTCTGGAAAAACAAGCAACTTTATGTGTGCCATCCTTTCCATAATATTGGTCGTGGGTTTGTAAATAAGATAATTGTTGTTGTATACGAGAACGGGACATGAAAGTGACATTTTCCTTTAAAAGAGGGTTATCATAATGTACAACTTCGCAGTGTTCATGTTAACTCCTTCGGTTGCAGTAAGTCATCACAAATCAAATACATTTTTTCATTCAACTGTCGTGAATTCCACTGATAACTGATTCATATAAATTGATTCTTATTGGAATTATTAGTTAACTCCTATGGGTTTGAAGATATGATACATTTGACTAAAGCTTGGTTTGGATACAAAAATACAAAACAAGATAAAAGATAAGACGGTGTAGCGATAATGGAATCCAAAAAACGTTGTCGGATTCAGATGTAGGATGGTTAAAGTGTCCTTAGACG
>JAHZNA010004808.1:0-64619 GCA_027743935.1 Sinodicranocentrus sp. ZH6 | reverse complement strand
TTAGCTACCTTACGGCCAGCTTATCTTAGGATATGTACATTCATTCATTGCAGAACTTTCATCTACGTATTTATGATTGCCTTACAGCGAGTTTATTTATCTATCGTTCCATGTGTATTGTATACAGTTACAGATCCTCACTGAAGCTAGTTCTTTGAGAGTATTCTTACACTATTCCGAATAACACATTTTAACACAAAAAATATGAACATGACGAATTGATGAAATGGCAGAAAAATATGATGTAGTTCTCGAATTTTCATAAGTGATTCCTTAAAAGTTTGACCAATATAATTGCCAAACGATAACTTATTTCCAAAACTAAATACACCTATCGACAAAAATTCTAACTTGCTTCTCAATGACGTATTTACGTGCTATATATTGTTGTGTGAAATTTTTCGATCATTAATTCCCCCCTTAAAATGTAATGGGCAAAAAAGGAATAGACTTAAAAAGTGTGATCTACGAAAACACAGAATTTGAAAGGGTGAATGGTATAGACATAGACTGTAGAGCGTTAACTAATAGACAGATAGAGACAATAAGACTAAACTTAAGGGAATTCAAGATTTGATTAAGAGTTTCGCTCCTTAATACGACACAATGGAAGTAGCAGGCTAGTGATAAGTGGGTTTTAAGGAGGGCTGGATGGAAGGAAGTGTGAATGCTTATTATTTTGAGAAGTCGGATGAGGATACTACATATGTGGAATGCGAAGGATGACAATAGCACATGCAAACTACATTCATGCAACTATTATTGCAGATTGTACTTTTTATTTATCAGCGTGAAAACTTATTGTTTCTGGAATGCAAAGGGTTGGCAATTACATTACAAGAAATTACTTGATTGCGAGAAAAAGGATTGCAGGTGTAGCTGATTTCGGAATACAAAAAGTATCTTATGAAATCCCTTCTAAATTACGTATCGCTCGCCCGTTTTCGCAAATTCTTTAGTTGCCTTATAATCAAATCAAACATGTCTGTAATTACAATTACTTGTAGCAAATAAAAAAGCTTTATCATACGACTCTTTCTGGGATTTTTCAGAATAAAAAAAATTGATAAAGTCTTACTTTAATGAGTACTATGATATGTAGTTGTGCGCTTGATTGTCTCTAAATTATTATTGAACTACACAATATAACTGTAACCAAATATTTTTGTCTATCTGATACATACATAGATTTTCTGTACTAAATAAAAACATTCGAAATTCAGTACTTACCTTTTGATAGTGAATATCAGCGCTTTTTTCCATGTTGACCCATTTCCCAACTTCTTTCCTGGCTCGATGTTTCGACCCTGCTTCAGATGGATCTGACCATTCCTCTACATGATGGTTATCGAGATGGAAGTTGCCAAGCATTTCTGGGAGCCTTGATCCAGGGATTGCCACCAAACTTGAGGATTCCATTTTGGCATATTTCTATTACTTCACAAGTGTGTCTAATAAATAGATGCTATCCTCACTTTTGCATCTGGGCAAACAAAGTATTCCTCTCCTAAGAATTTTGACAAAACCCATATGTTAACATTTTAATGATGCCATTTAATCACTTCCTACATCCAGCACTTGAATTTTGAAGATGAGAAAACATTGCCATTGCTCATACACCTAATAACACTTTTCACATGCACTTAAAAATTCAATTCATGCCACTTTGCTTCTCATTCATTGAGTCGTAAAACTATTTCCATCCAACTGACATTTCGAAACTAATATAAACAGTGATGATGAGCTCTAGTGTTATTGCAATGCTTACGTTTAGATGTTACATAAGACAACGCGTATAAGCTAAACTTAACACACTGACACCATGTTGTAATTTACCAGAGATAACTTGTATCACCATCCGCAGGTAATGAAATTCACAGCGAAACTGGCCAACTTCGAATGAATTAGCACCATGATGCATCAGAAGCTCATTCGGATAATTCTTTCCGTACGAAAAAAGCAAGACGTCTTGAATGAAACATGTACATAAAAGGGCTACAGCTCTCACTCACAAACGATCATGAGCACATTTGAGAACACGGCAGGAAATTTATCATACATCTCACACTCAAGCACAATAGCCAGTAGATTGTAATTAATCGTAATAGGCAATATAAGAACAACAATGAAATGTAATATACACCGTCAACATGTGAAGCATATTTATGCTTATATTATGCACTTATTATGCCATAGACAAGTATGATATAGTGGCAGTATTTTAGAGTACCCTTTCTCATCCCATTCAGCCTACTGTTGTGTATATTAAAACATGATCAATGATCACTCACTATAACTGTTAGTAAATAAGTAAACTAGTTTAAAGTTGGGAATAATGAGCGAAGAAATAAACACAAGATAATATTGCCACGTTGAAACTTAATTACCTATGATATTCTTTGGTACACACATACAGCACCAAGCTTACGCTCGACTTGGACTTTTACTATTACACGCTAACGCTATTCACTATAGCTCAATTCATATCTTCATACACCGACGCCGACTCATGCAAACTGATAAACCCTCCTGAAGGGGCAGTCATAAATCTCGCATAGTGTTTATATTGCATGTACCTTACAAACGCTCCTTCTCTATTTCTTAAATTCCCAACGCCAATCTACATAATAGGGACTAAAAACCTATACGGCCTGATCTTTGTCAGAAGTAACAGCTACGAATTTAATGCGCCTCATCTCGATTTGTCTTTAAACAAAACCAAATGGACCCATACTGAGACTTTATTGCATTTCTTTCATGCTAGCAATCGAAGTGATAAATGCGAAGATCTTGCTCACTTTTATGTACAGTTGCGCATTGCTTTAGCATTTAATGTGTTAATGTGTACAAAATATTTAATACTCAATTTAAGTACTTTTATCTGCCTCTGTTGGCCCTTTCCAAGAAGTAAAGTAACAGTAATTTAACAATAGCTGATCGACATTTTACTGATCTCATATCGTCATTCAATACCTAACCAACATGACAAGATCAAAGGATGAGCGAGATGCGAATTTTTACAATAAATTTTAGAAACAGACAGAAAAGACTTACATTTTACACCAAGAGTGATAAATACATACTGTGTTTTGTTCGATTTAAACTTTGTAACTAGCGAATAATATTTCTGCTACACTAAACTAACTGCAAAAAAACCAAAACTATATACCCGCATCTTATTTCTCGTAGTCTACTTTAGTGAATAATGTTTTAACAAGTTGTAATGAGTTTTTCAGCAAGATGCACATATTGCTCACTTGTACGTGCAATACCGAGTAGTTGATGTGTGGTACATACCACCGACAATTCTAAAACAAGGAAAACACTATATTAAATTAGACTCTAGCCCTAAAAATAGTTTGTAACTCGACCGATTTGGTTTTAAAAGTATTACGAAAATTCCAATCTTGATCGCACTACACATGTCTGCATCACTGCACTTGGAGAGAGCCAGGCACTTCATTTTAAACGCAGTACCACCTCTCCTCTACCTACACACACACACTTCATTGCAATTTCGATATCTCTTGCAAATGCATGCACTTCAAATCAGCCTGGTCTGCGTGCAATTATTGTTGTTGTACATACACTTGTAAACCCGTACTAAAATGATTTTATGTACGCTAAAATTGTAAAAAAAAAACATTAAAGTCACTGACAGGATTTTCCATCCCTCCTCGCCTAAAAACAATAATGCACAGGGGTTATTATCGTCATTATGATTGTTATTATGTGGAAGTGCAAGACTCGCAACAAACTCGTGGAGTCAGAAAGGGCATAACGCTTGTAGCTATTACGCTTTTTCCTTTTTCCATTACAATGGTATCGTTCCAACTGCAATCACAGCAGTGGCAAAACAGCGTTGCATTGTTGACTTGCGTGCGACAACGGACATGCATCTATAGGAAAATCTCTATGTAGTTCCTTCATACACGTTGAGTGGGTTCAACGATGAAGTGTAAATCACGCAGGTTGTACAGTGCTCACTGATGTAAATTGTGATAATCATATATAAAAGTTTTGTTTAGCATCATATGCAGAACAGAGTACCTATTGTAACATTTTACAATATTGTATATTTAACATTATTCAGAAAATGTTTATAAATCACCTATAATATTCCTGACTGTATTTAATACCTTTTTAACAACCACAATAATAATTTTGTATCACTTTCAGGCAGCTAATGACTCTGTGAACCAAAGAATGAATCTTGTATAGGATTATAAATGAATTACAATGTACATACCTATGTACAAATATGGAGATATAAATAATACATAATGTATACAAGCGAGATTTATTTTCGTTCCACATAATGGTTTTCTAGGGTTCCTTCCCGAAAAAAATTGCATTGTTGCATCTAAAAAAGATACCATATCAAAATAATAATGGTGGTGAGCAACTAGTCAGACATAGATGGTCTCATTGCAACCTGATCTCCATTCGATCGTGTACTTCTACAATTTAATAATGCAGTCAGTTGTAGCTTAATGGAATTAAGCTAATTTTACAATTGCTTTTGACTGAGGCTCACTCAATAAATAGATTGATATATTCATGTAAAAATGAAGAGTTTTGAAGATATTGCACTTTTTCCAAAATATAGAATTATAATTAAGACTACTTTTAGTTTTAGTGTTGTTATTATTATATACTATAACAAAATGATTCCTTTGGCTGACTGACTTCGTGTTCCCAACATGTAATCATTCATCGTGTACTGAAGAGCTAACCGAGTAATCATTATTACGCCGAATGTTTTTATGAATCAAATTATCCGTCAGATTCGAGAGAATCTTTTTTTGAACGTTACACTCCTCATCCTCCTCTGTTTTTGTGGTTCACCCATAAACGCTACTCCACAAATAGTAAAGCATTATACGTCAAAATTACCTGACAGAAGATGAATTAACGAATTAAAAATGGTGTGTGCGTAAAACACGGGAAACGAGCAGGAACGCATTCGAGTTTACCGTTTTATATGAGCTTGACTCTCATGAGAAATGAAGTTTTATGGGGTACGGAGATTCACAATTTACAAGACGAACCACAATGGCTAACACAAAAACACTTACTTGCTCACAACCTAATTTTTGATTTAAACTCTAGACTTACTTTTTTGCTAGTTAGTGAGGAAAGCAGAATAAAAATCGATTTTGATGCACTTTTATGAAGCATTGATAATCACCTAATCCTGTTTTTTCTGATCCTATTGTGCGATATCGTAATGATATGATGGAAGTGAATTTAAGATTAGAGTACATTTTACGGCTATTTACTTGTGAAACCATTGTAGGTGAGTTTCGAAATGTAGGTAGGTATTTGTAAACAGCAGCCACAACCGTGGTTTAACTTTTTCTAATATGGGTTTTTGCACTCGGTACTGTTTACGCCATCCTGTAAATAATGTACAGCTTGGGATAAACATTTGGGATGATGATGAATTTAAAGGAAGAATATTTTTGTAATAATAATAATGTGATTTTCGTTTTGGTCATCCGCATAAAAACATGGTTACGTTTTTTTACTTTTGATTAGCTTCACTTTTTGACGGAAAGGACTTATTGACGTATTGAGTGATTGTTCAATTTTCAACCATATGTAAACTTTTATCACATAAAAAACTATATAATATGCTAACCATAAAAAATGCTTATGTATGCAGTTGGGTTTGTAAATGAGGACATTTTAAAGCTTCAAATGAAACCGTTCTATTTTACGCGGTGTACTGGACAGAGTTGCATTGTTTGGTGGTTGATTAACGCAATAATAAATGACAAAACGTGGAACGTGGAAGTGTAAAGTAAAACTTGCACAAGCAACTTCTGAAGAAATAATGTGACTTGTCGATCACTAAGGATTTATCTTAACTGACCCTATCTGCTGAAAGTATTGCTTCCTTTTCCGTAAAGTACCTGATTTTATCATTTAAATATGCCATGGCATACGCAACTGTGCTTAAACCATGGCATTTGGATCATTGAATAGTTGCATTATTTAAAAATGGAAATAAAAAATAAACTGTGAGTTAAATGAGAAGTGGAAAATTTCGGTTTCCGAAAGCGCAACATACACTTAACTGGCAACGTTATAACACATGATGAAAAATATACATTAGGTTTAGTTTAAGTTGATATTTTTTAGGAGTTTAATTAAATACACTGATTCAATGAGACACTCATAATAAATTGAATAAATATGGGTTTTCAATAAATAAAATTACTCAAGCAATAAGTATAGATTAACTGTCCAATCCGTCTATGCATGCGTTAGCTTTTTGTTGTAAGGGTATGATTTATATGGGTTCATAATTAAAGCCCGCGAGACATATGCATTACTTAAATGCTCCTTTTTGAGGAAATAGTAGTGCAAAAGTACTCGGTGATACTAATAATCACAATGATCGAACTGTAATTAACAGACATTTGCATGAATTAACTCTGTATGGATGAGACTTTTAAACTCTCTTATGTACTCTGAAAGGAAGTATGTTGTACGTACAATTATCTTTGTGGTGTGTGTGTGTGTGCATGTAATTGTAATTTGTAATTGAGATATGTATTACATTTTCATCTGCCTGTTTGTTGCACTTGGCTAATATCCAAAAGCATGATATTAAGTAACCTATCACTTATAATTCTATTATAAATGTGGCTAATACTGAGCACGTATAAAGACGCGTAATCTGTAGGCCACATCGTTCAAAACGATTAGCAACCTAGCGTTTAAAAGCGTTCGAGTTAAATTTAAATCTAAAGCATAACGTAACGATTCTAATTGCTGTTTTCGTCAAATTGTTTGCTATAAATCGTCCGTGCGTATTACAACTCAACGGGTTATATAGTAAGTAGCTAAACAAAATCCAAGTCGCTATCAATATATTAAAGTTATATATTTACGCTTACGTTTGCTTTTATATAAAGTCGTATCTGAAAATGAGTCAGTTCACTCACTCGCTTCCTTTATGCTTGGGAATTGTGAAAGAAATATAGTCAATGAATATTAATTAGTGTTTTATATGCAACTGATATTAAAGGTTTTTGTATGTATTATTGGGTTCGATGATCAGCGTATATAAAAAGTAGTACAACATCAAAACTTGAGAATGAGTAACATTTTTTCCAAACATAATCTAATTACTTGTTGTTCATAAAATATGAACAAGAGAAGCAGTATTAGGAAGTTGACGGTAACTCTGAAGGTGAAGACGCTAATTTTCATTGGCAGCAGTAGCATGCAAAACTAATGCAATGAAAGAGATTGTTATCAAATTGAATATAAAATTGGCTATTATAATTTGTGACTACGTAACACCCAAAGCAAATAACATCTTAACAAGTCCTGAATTCACAATATGGGTCTATATTTATAGAACAAAGTATAATGAGAAAATATTTTCCTTCCTTTAAACTTGCAAACCGTGTATGAACCATTATTAGTTATAATTGATTTCCTAAAACTTTAACTTAACCAAGTATATTAGATAGTCTTGGAATTGTTTTTAAGGATATGAATGACCAAAGGTTTGCACTTATACTTTAAATTTTATAGCAGCGAAAATCTTTTAATCTAATACTTGAAGTAAATATGTTGTTAGAATGAGCTTGGCACAAAATTTTGTTGCAAAGTGGCCAAAAATTTTGATCACACTGAATATTTTTGCATGCATGCATGAAAAAATGCATACCGTGTGCAGTTGCTTTTAGAAATTTCGAAAAAATTGAATCTTTTGTCTCCTTTTCTTACATAAAAATTGTCTAGTTTAGCTTGTAAGAAGGAGATCCAAGAATGCAAGAATTGCCAATTCAAAAATTTAAAGAACCACTTCTGCTTCACTTATTAAAACGAGTTAAATATTTTAAACTGAGATCTTACGATTTCAGCAGATACAAGTGCATGACCTATACTTTCGTCACAACTGGGGAACAATATGGAATATATCAAATTGTTAGATCTTACCTCTAAAATTATCCACCTTTGCAAGCTTTCATATTGTCAGTTAACGCTAAAGTTTTGTACAACCGAAAACGACTGTTTATACGAAGTAAAGAATTGGAAAGGAGGGAGAGACTAAAATGTCTTGGCTCACTTCAACAACATTTTAATCATCTCTTTTCTCAGGTGAGAGGGATTTTAGAGAAGTCCAAAAAAATAATAATCAAGCGTGGGCAATCTAGATTTAGGATCAACCACCAAGCACAGTTTTAGCAACTATAACCAGTTGTTCACCTCACATTTTTAGTTCCGATTCCATTGTAAAAATTTCAAGTTGTATTGAAAGCTGTGCAATGAACAACATAGATACTATCAAATCAATGTGACATTTCCATAATAATGAGCGATTCAAGACAGGCGAGCAGTTATTTACTAGTTTTCTTTGCTATGTGCATTTGAAAACAGGAATTTGTATAATGTCAGACAGTGTGTAATACATGGACATTTGATTTAGCCAAATGCCAAAAATCATACTTCAATGCTGAGGTTTTACAAGTTCATTTGAGAATTGTCACTAAACAAGGGGTAATAAGTTCAATAAACATAGTTAAGAGTGTTACTCGCCCACGTGCTTGACAATAGCAGAAAAAACTGCTTAATCATCATGACCCGTATTATGGTACCTATATAGACATTACAGCTCTTAAAAACCATCTATACCAGTGCTATGCTGTATTTATGATAAATTATGCACATTATGAATTTAGGTATATAGCATGCAAGTTTTTGATAAACATTTCGAAACTGACTTTTGACTTACATCTTCTGACACTAATTACGTGTACAAATGAAAAGTGGATTTTATCAGGTCATTCCAAACAAATAAATAAAATATATAGTATACGCATTGTTGGTGAAATGGTTGATGATGAATGTGAAAGCGGTTTCTCTAATTATTTTAAAGTACAAACCTGAGCTTACAAAATTTGCAAAAAACTTGGAACGTAATTTCAAACGATGAGTGATACAACAACACAAGATATGAAAAAGTTTAAGTATACAAAACAGTACACCGCCAAGATCCCCTTGATCATTACTGATCAACAACACAAATATATATATATAAATACACTTCACTGCAAATAGTACACTTCATTATACACCTTTCTCCTTGTCCTAAAAATAAATACATTCAAACTGTATTTTTTTTACCTTATCACAACTCATGTGCTAATCAATCATAACGAAGCTTTCCCAATCAATTGATGTTAAAGTCGGTGTGGGTGTTTAGAAATTATTTTAGGAAAACTTTCCACCGTCGTCAAAGTGAATGTTGAAGTAAATGTATACACAGCTTGAAAACCGAAGTAGGAGTAAATTTAAGAGATTCACTTCAAAGAGGCTTACACAGCGATTTTGCTTTCTTGACTTTTAGATTTAAAACGTATACGGTATACTCCTAATTTATTAATAGTAAGTTGCAAAATTGACAAGCCGATTGTCTACTAGTTTTTAAGGGAATTGTAAACACAGCAATCGTTTTACAACAGAATAAAAACCAATGTCAAATGGCCTGCTTTCCATCACCTTTCAATTTCAACTGATGCATCTTGAATATATTCAGCATATAAGACTGATGTTTTTCATTTTTACAGACTCCATGCTAGGTTTTGTAGACTTTATGTCTTATTTAGCGACAACACTATATCCAACTTGATCCCCATCCTGTTATTAACATGTAAGATGGTCAATGCAACGTCCAACATTGGCACATTCATAAATTCGCGAATTTGCATTTCGCTTATCGTAATATAAAATCAGCTAATTTACCATACTATTTATACTATACTGCTGAAGTACGTCATCATTGGGCAGCATGCATACTGCTGACAGAGAGGTGATCACTGCGCAAGTGTTTTTATTATTTATGCATATGGTTCTCTCTATTATGTGATCCAATATGGATATCCTCGAAGGTCAATTATATTTTTATTATTAAGTAAGGGAGTACTACAGATTATACACCTACTACATCTGTGTGGAAACGAACTTTTAGTTTTTTCATCTGCTGCCTTTATTATCCACCTTCCCGGTAATAGGTATCAACAATTACAATACAATGTGTTATTTTCAGAGTAACTACGCTCCACCACTCATGTAACATAGCCCAAATGTAGAAATGGAACTTACATTGTCGTTTTGCTTTTTAATGATATGTATCACATTTAAAAAGTGCTACAAATACTACAGTTACAAAATAACTGCAATGCAACATATATACAAATACAATACTCCACAACATTGACTTTATGAAAAGTACGGGATGAATTGGCTCTCTCACTCTCCATTTAAAAAAATGATATGAATATCACGTATAATGTTTTGCCAAAACAATTGTAATTAATGTGACCAAATGTGGAGAATGCAATACAATTGTCATCTGTGAGAATAAGATAAAGGAAAAAGAGGTCCACCTCACCTTTGGCAAAAAAGAACTTCCAAAACACCCAGACCCAAACAAACAGCTCGCAAACTATAGTCCAAAAGATGTCTTACTTGATGAAAGGCTATCGGGACCACACCTGACGAGCTCTATGATGAATGAAGGAATTACAAGAGAGCGTCATAAAAATGCTAACAGAAACAGATATGCATAATTCAGATATAAAACTTCCAAACTTCTTGTTATATAACAATGCATAAAACACCATGCAATGATTCACATTTTTATTACAGTTTGCGTAGATGATACTAAAGTTTTTAAAGGGTTAAACGTTGAAATCTCCTTTGTACCACACACTCCTTCAGTCGAATTTCCTGTGCATATCCGCACAACAGAGCTATGTGAAAATTTGACTGCTAAAAACCACGCTCAACCTTACAAATTTGCTTGACACCTTTTTGTCGACAGAAAAATGAATTTAACAACTTCCGGAAATTTTTCAGAACTTAACCAGTCACAATTTTGTTAGCAGGGATTACTTAAACATTCCTCTTACTTACCCGGCGTATTGCTTAGTATTAGCTGAGAGGATAGTGCACATGTTTGCAGGACCAAGAAGATACGAATAAAATGACGATGGTTTGTTGGATTGGAAGGAAAAAGGCTGGTGAAAAAGGTTTGTTGCATCGTAACACATCTCTCTGATTGTCGTCACTACTTCATGCACTGCACATACACGCAAGACGTTTCAACATCATTAGCATCTTAAGAAGTGCTAGGAGCAAACAGAATGTTATGGTGTGCTCCATAACAATATGTATATCGCGTCATTCGCACAGACGAAATCAGAAGAGTCAGTAATATTACAACCATATATTTTCAACCTTCCTTAAAGCACATCTTCGTGTTGTAAAACAGTCCTTCAGAGTCAAAAATATGAAGTGAGCTAGTTATGGGTATTATTGTCAGTACTACTACAGGCTACGAGATGTGTACATATAATCAACTAAAGTAAGATCAAGGTGTTGGCGGTTTGCTTTTATGATATGCCTTGAAAGTATAACACCGTCTTTCGAATCATGTCTTGATTTTTACTTTTAGCTTGAAACCATTCATAAGAAGTTATCATTGATAATGCAAAACAAGGCAAGTTTACACGCTCTTCTTTGTATTTCCCCGAATCCTGAAGGTGTCTTGGAGTATTGAGAACCGAAAGTGAATGTTGAACCAGTATGAATTGATGCTTATCAGTTATACTCCTACTCTTTCAAAGTAAAGTTTCTAAAGCAGTGCTAAATTTCGATTTATAGTTGTTTACATAAATTCAAAGTTCATTATCAATACCTGTTTGATATTTGACTGGAGGCTATGTTTGTTAGTATTTAGCGAGTAGGTATTATAGAAAAGTAAATACACTTAACAATAAAAAAAACATCCGAAGAGAATTTTCGTCATTGCAAGGTTTCATTCCTTTTACTTCACTTATATAAGATCTCTAACCATCATGAATGATCGTCACTATCACAATGCAGTCATTATCTTGGAAGAAAAGCGCAAGAGCACAGACAGCAAAAATATAATATGTAAGTAAGCCAAAGCCAACAAGTAAGCAAGCATCATCCGAGCCTACCCTCTTACCAAATACGGTAGTGGTACCTGATATTACTCAACTCTTGCTGTAGAGGCTTTCTCCTTTTAAATTTAAAGTAGTGTAGGCGTTCTTTTGGCATGGCTTTTTTCATATTATGCTTTTTATGTATCCTGTTGCATATTATGGAATATTATGGAATGCTTATCTGTAATATCACTTCAGTTTATATATAAAATATATACTTTAACATATATATCAGCTTGCTCTTTTATTTATTTAAAAGGTATAGTTGTACAAAATATTGTAGGATCTTATAGCCGGGTAAGCTTCATTATGTGTTTTTGTATATGAAATAGTACAAATGCGTAAAATGTGGTTATTTGATTGGCAAGTTAGTTAGATACAACTTGCGTTCGTTCAGCTCATGTAACTTCATAAACTACACTTCATTAATACTTCTTGTAGATATATGTATGAAAAACATTGGCTCATGTTGTGAAGATTTTTTTTCACCATGTGTTTAAAGTGAGTTGATTTACTTGTAATTTATATATTTCCAAGAAAGCATGGCCACTTTTTCACATTTAGCATTTAGGTACGTATGCGTACGTAAAATTATTAAGATTTCGTCGAAAATTTTAAGTAGCTACGTACTAATGTTGAAGCATGGGATGGGTGTTTTGTTTCACAAATAAACACTTGCAACTATTACTAGCTGACTTCTAAAATGAAAAAGTGAATCAACCAAATTATGTTGGTGGCGTTGTTTTTCAGCGCTTAAAAGTTGAAAGAAAAAGTGGAACAACGCGATTATTCATCTCTTCATGTACTCGTCTTACACATTCCTTGTAGTCCATCTGAATGATGTCATGAATGATGACATTGCATTTGCATTGAACCAAGGAAAGAGCTTACCTATATAGACAGGGAAGGGCAACTGGAGATTTTTTGTTGCAGGAGTGTACGTATGCTCGCCATGCAAGTTGCATTATTGAACATAAACTTTTATGCCTTAGCAATTTCAAGATCATGCGATCACATGCTGAAGTAACAAAGGTAAAATGACTGATGACATCGTTGGCAATCAACTGTTCAAAGGTTTTATTACTCATCGCCCATGGCGTGGCACATTAGCTGAGCTCTCACAGATAAACCAAGAATTGAAAGTTTCGTGTTTTGGAAGGAAGTTTGGGTACACGACCTTATCCTGTTATACCTAATGAAAGTAGGAATTTTGTGAGTACAGGAAGTCACAAGTCATTCTATCGCTTTCTTCTTAGAAGGATTATTAGCAAGTACGAAACTGTATGACAGGTTTGCATGTACACGTGGACATAAAGAAAACTTTTGCGACCTCAATAAGTGCCGGATCAATAACGAATGATAAGGAGTAAGATTATGCATAGGGACAGATTCTATGTACCTTATATACCATGGACACTTTCTCCAAGAAGGAATAATGATCAATGATCTCTCCAATTCTTCAAAACAGCAATCGGCAAACGTCGTGGGTTAAATACGTGATCCAAGCCGTGTGATGAATATTCCCATTGTAACGCTTAAAATGTGCAGTAATCTGATGAACATGAACGTGTGTAGTAAACCTAGGCATTAGTGCCCTGAATATACCCACGACGAAATGTGTGTAGGTGGACTGCAAATCATGTACATATTCTCATTTTCATGAAAAAACCCACTGTTAGTTACTCTCTCTCTCTCTCAATCAGCCCACATTCACATACTTTGTTCTCATTGTTGTACAGTGCGATTGCGTTGCCTTCTATTCAATGTTGTGGTTTAGGTGATTATATGTCCATAAACATTTAATAGGGATTGCCACTAAAATGTGTTTAATTATTTTACTTCTCTTGTAGTGTAATTTAGGAAAACCAGATAACCTGACCTCAATGAGTTGACCATGTCATGTTACATAGATACATTTTATCACAAACTTTCATTGCAACATTGCAGTTACCCATTGGCGATGTTTTCCTTACCCAAATTTCCTTCTGTGTTTAAGCTATATTGCTGTGTGAGCTGCGTTACTGTTTGGACTAACAAAAGCACGCCAAAGATTTATGAAGTTTAGGAAATGATGTGAGCCATCTACATGCATTCAATTCAATTTAATCCTTTTCTTTGTCGACTATCTTTGTTCTCTTTCTTGTATTGAAGCTCGCTAGAGGATAGATAAAGATCCAAATCTCAGCAGAATCAATTAAACACACGGAAACAAAGCTGTAGCATTTTTAAATTGATATTTATATATGCATTCATAAATTTCTTTAACATAGTGAGCTCCGACAAATTTCATGGTAAAAAGTAAGTTTCACTTAAATGCTCCTTTAAAATTATATGGATGGATTAACAATTTGAAATCTATATAAAAGTTTTAAGCTGTTTCCAATGTAATATTACTATTACTTAAAACTAATATGTCTATTTGATGTAATTTGGCTTACCAAAGGCTCACAAAAGAACAAATTATTATTATCTAGTAAATGTAATGGTCATGTAAAGACAGGAAAAATTCTAGAACAATACTAGAACATATTCCAAAGATTAATCATCGCTACCCAAATCGACTGTTCCTCTCTCATGGACACCGAAGACCTTAAATAGATTTAAAGTATCTGTCATTGGTGGTTTCATGAAGTGCAATGCGGCATCAAGTGCGTTGAAAGAGCCTGCATTGGTTTTACTTTCATGGAGGAACAGTTTATCAGCTCCACTTTCTGCGAAATATTTCGCTAGTTCGTGAAACTGCGACCGGTTGAAACTGTAGGCGGCGTAGAACATTATATTCAGCTCACCATGAAATTCGCTTGAATCGGTAGAATTACAGTAATTGCCGATTGCATTCAAATCACCTTGATAAACTTGGTGGACATCTGCTCCTTTATAAACAAGGTATTTGATTAATTTCACCACATTCTCATCATTTCTTCTTCCTCGTATGGCTTCAAACAAAACAGGAATGTCTTTGAAAGTTTCATAGGTTAATTTTGCACCATTTTCCACCAAACACCGTACACCTTCCATTATAATTGCAGTTTCCTTTCTACTTTTTAAAAGTAACTGCAGTGGTGCGAACCCTTCTTTGTCTATAGTGTTGACATCATATCCTTTGGAAAGGAAGTAGCGCATCGCATCCACATTTGCCAGACGAGCTGATACACATATTAGATCCTTGCCGTTACCAGTTCCTGCATGGAGGCTCATACTCACAAGGGCATCAATAAACACAGCATCTCTACCACACTCGATGGCAGAATGTAACACTATTTCATTATTCAAGCAGGAATTACTAAAGTCAATCCCGAGTGACGACACCAACTGTAACGTTTTCTGAGTCATAGTTTGTATTAAAAACCTCAAAACACTTGTGCCATATGAAGAACAATCCTCCAAGACTTCCCGAATGTTTGGGTATTTATCAATTAAATAGACAAAAAGGTTATCAAGATCATTTCCAGATATCCATACGCCAATTCTCATAAGACAAGTGTGGGACATGTTATCACGCTGTCGTAAATTCGCTCCATTTTCTAGGAGAAACTTGATGAGCTCTAAATGAATGTTGATCTTCGCTAAAGGGGAATCGCCCTCATTATCTTTCTGACTAATTATAAAATTATCTTGTAGCAGAAGAGCATTTATTATTGATTTTCTTTCATCTATCTCATTAGAGTTGTTTTTCAAGGTGTACGCTACGCATTTATGGACTAAGCCTTTCGGAAGATATTCGTACTTAATATGCTGAAGAAGGAACTTCACAATGGGGAAGTTACCTCGATGACACGCCTTTAGCAAATATTTTTTTTCCTTCTTCAGTTTTTCATTTTCAGATAAGGCTGAATTTTTACTGAGACCAAATTGGCATTCAACGTCGCTAAGTGATCCAAATTTAACAGCAAAAAGTAAGAAGTCCTTGCCTGTTCCTGAATTAGACAGGGATGCTTGATAAACGAGTTCCGGTTCTGGAACAACGAACAAGTTCGACATTTCTTGTACGAAGAAGGATGCTGATTCCCCACGGTTATTCTGCAAATTCCTGTCTGCCTGATATTGCAGAAGCAATTTAATTATCTCAAGTTTAGCGTTCGCTGTTTTAGTAACTGCAACGTGTAGAGGTGTATTACCAGCAGAATCTTGAGCGTTAACATCAACTCTCCTTTGCAGCAGCTGTTTTACTAAGGTAGCGTTTCCATATTTGACAGCTCGATGAAGGTCGCTTGTTTTTGAAGCACTTGGGAGAGTTCCACTTTCTTCGTCTGAACTAATGTCCATTATTACTTCAGTAGTAATGCTTGAAGTTGTCGACAAATTTTCAGCGTTAGAAATGTTATCTGTTCCAGAAACACTACAGTTTAGTCTTTCTGATTGATCATTAATGTCATTCGATTCCATGATGAAGGATGTGTTCGTCTAAAAATGACAGTAATCTATCATTTTAATTTTAACTGCTAGTCAGGTTGTCTCAAAATATAGTTAAAAAGCCATGTCATGCCAGACCACCGACAAAATGCAACAAACGGACGCTCCAGAAATTGTTATTGAATTTCCAAGCAGTTCTGACAAAAACTTTTGTAATTTGTAATTGCCACCAATAGGTAATTACAATAAGACGGAAGTTCGATTTTTTTAGCTCACTAGATTCACACAGTTCGGAAGGATTTTAATTAGAATCTGTTTTAATGCCAATGATATTTTCTTCGAAACAAATTATTATTATAATTATTCTTTTCATTGTGCAAATGTATTCAATTCGAAGTATGTTGAGCTCGAACTCGTCACGTCAAACTAACTTCATTCTGATGTCATCATATGCGATAGGTTGCCATTGAAAAAAAAACTTTCAAATTTGCATACTATGTAATATTTGCCTCCCCCCCCAATTTGCTCATCCTCCGAATTGGTCCCAGTCCTCATCACTTTCGATAAGGACAAGCAAACGTGGACTCAGGGAAACAAACTGAGCCGAGAGGTAATTCATATATAGCTAAGCTGCTTACAAGTTGGTTGTGCCAGCAAAATAAAACATCCGATAAACACAAGACGTTGACGGATGAAGACCACCAATTTATTTTTTTTAAATATCGTAAAAACATGTGCATTCGAACTACATGCCTGCAATTTCTGACTAGTTCGTTTTATCAAAAAAAATTGAAGCTCAATATACTTCGTCCAGATATATTTGCACAATAGGTATTTCGAACAAAATATATTTTGCATCAAAATTATTTCGAACTACAGTCGTGTTCGTCGTACTTGAATTGGTGAGCCAAAAAAATCGAACTTCCATTTTATTTAATTACCAGATCTGCTGAGTATGGGTACGGTATGGCCCGTACCGTACGGAACTATAACACTGTGATGACGATGACTGATGGCGTTGCGAAAATTGAGAATTATGTCCCGTGAAAATAAAAATTTCCTACATTAAGTTTTTGCAAAAGATGAATGAAGTCAAGCTGTTACGTTATGGTGTACCGTACACCGTTTGAATGTTTGGTTAAGCTTGTTTCTCGAGCTACAATTAGTCTTTTTCAATTTCAACGGTATTTTGTTTTCTGTACCAAAATTTCTCCGTTTAAATCCGTTTTTAAAACACCATTTGATGCTTACTACTTAGACTAACAAAAGCATATTGAAGATTTTACGTGTAGGTTTGAAGAATGGATCGTCTCCATCTCTAAATTATCTTATTTAAAATCGACAAAAAGGCCAATTGCTAAAGATTTTATTAACTTACCTCCATTCACCACGTGAGAATGAACACCTAAGTCAAGGCTTTTCAAATATTTGATTAGCCTCCGGTTCTCACTTTTAATTTACCACTTTCAAATGTTTTGTATTTATAAGTTGTTGTGCATTTTAATGCAACTGTTTAATACTTAATAAAGGATACAAATGAAAGCTATTTTCGCACTACGTACAAGCGTTTAGGTTTAGATATCCAAAGACTCAGCCAAGAGATATCACTTGAATGTTGAAAAAATAAATGTTGTTGGGACATGGGATTCGAACAATTTTTATTGTCTTCGTCCACCGAAAAATTATATGGAATAGTAGCTTAATAGCCCTTTTGGCAGACGCAATTCTGAGAAATTTGAATGAATACATTTATGCAATATGTTGTTGTCGTCTGTATGCTAGGTATTCATCAACGTTGTTGGTTTTTCAGGAGCATTTCAAGAATCCTGGTGCCTCATAAATCTCTGCATGTAAAATGCGAAGACTTGTAATATGAGAATAATATACTACCATCAGAATATACATCACATCACACACACTGACGTCATTCGTCCTGAAGTAAAATCGTTACACATTGAACACCAAGTCCTTCATATGACGAATGGTTTCATAACTGCAGTAAATTTTACATTACGATACATGTACATAATTCAAGTAACATTAGAATTATTCTGCAAAATAAATGTTTAGTACGATACGATTGTGTCGAATGGCAAAAGATAAAAACATTTATGTGATTCTCACATTTCCTAGCATTCAAGCTTTTAATAAAGATGATTTTCTTTCTAGCTACTTAATTGTTTGATCACATCCTATACATCATTCCTAAACAGTTTGAAATTTTGACATTCAGTAAAAATTGTAAATCCACATAGTTTCAAGAGGAGCATTTGATTGTAGAACATTTCTTTTCACATAAAATGACTTGGAGTTCACGTTGTTGAAGAAATGAATAAAATATAGATGAAATAATATTTGGATGAATGGCTGGCTAACTGGCTACCACTATCGACGAATTCTCCATCGTAGAATCCATCATATAATGCACTAATTTGGTTGAGTCTGGAGGAAGGGTTGCAGGTTGGGAGACGTGCATTTGAAAATCTTACAGCTTTTTGTTTTACATGAGGCCAATTAATTTTTACTGACAATGAGATTTTGGACTTTTGCTGGGCATGATGTGGCATATGTATGCATGGTATGCATGTGAGAAATTTTTTGAACGCTTGAATTTCTCTGCTTTTACAATGTACAGTTGACAGTGCAATAATTCTATGATGATATTGATATACTTTTTATTTTTTATTAATTACTTTATTTTTTGTCACATAGCATTACATGCAGATTTGTCAAACTATAGATTTTGTCGTCATTCAATCCTAAGAAGACAGTGCCCTAAAGTACACATTTGTTGAGCCATAATAATGTAAACTATTCATATACTCATTTAATTTGTTTTGTTTCCATGATTAGTATCATTCATTCACAATCAAAAGAATTAGCGGTTTCATATTTATAGTTAGATTTAAACGATACGCTACATGACAAAAAATTATTACAAGGGAGTTTATATGGTTGATTTTTTCTTTGCATTTTTAGCATTGTTGTGAGCGATACAGAAATGATTAGATAATATTTGCATTGTGATTATATATTTGTGTAATTATTATAATAGTGTTGAGACTTCACTCAAAATCCAACTTTTAATATTGTACTTAATCGTAATAATCTACTAGTCTGAAATTAGTTTAATGATATTACATTAATATTTTAATAAAGTAGGAGTCAGAATCTATATCAATCGCCAAAATGCACTAGATGTGTTACACTGCATTTCCTCGAATACGTTCTACTGTGGTAGTTCATCCATTTACTGACATTCAGGTTAATACCTTATATTATGATTTGTATCATATAATATCATAGTTAGAACATGCAGTATAACTTTTAACACTAATGCTTTTTACACTATTCATTCAATAATAATATTAGCTTTATATTAGGGGTATTTCAGTAATTAAATTTAAAGTAATAAATCACACACAAAAACATCATACACGTGAGTAAATTCTTTTAATTACATTTTGTTTGATTTAATCCAAATTAATAATAATTAGGTACTGTTTTTACTTTGAATAGTGAACATTCCTGTTACTGTTATTATTGTTAGTATCTCGAACAGGTATTACGATGGTTCCAGAAGACAATTGTTGTGGGGATACATCAGCATGATAGCCTATTGGAGAATGAACCCCACGACCATTAGGGTACATGACTTCGGACTCTTTGTATCTGCTTGTAGTGCGTGTAGTTGTTTCCGAACTCTCGACATTTCCAATGGTCCTGCCATTATCCCCACGAATCGTTTTCCTTGAAAATTTTGATGTAGTGTCCGTCTTAATTTTAGGCTTTGAATCGTCTTGGTCAGGTGTGCTAGAACTCATGCGGTAAGTTTCTTGATAGTCATCAGAAAGAGGTGAGTTAGCCCCTCCAAAATGTCTAGGTGACTGAAGTGATGCTCGAGTAGAAATAAGGGCTCTGTCATTTCGCAAAGGTGAATAGGCACTGGTTGGAGTCATAGATCTGGACGGGGAGCTAGCTTTAGATCCTCGCACCCCAGGTTCAAATAAGTCCACGGAGTTTTTTTTTACACTCTCAAATAAACTTCGTTTCGACTTTGACGTTCCATTTGTTGTGCTGGCGTCGTAGTGATTGTGCCGGTTGGTGGAATAGCTGTGGTGATTGTTCCTATCATTGTGCGACATGCTGCTCACGTCTCGAACGCTACGACTCATATTTTGAATCAGTTTTGGTGTCAATAGATCAGGTGCGTCCAGAAGCTGTGGGTTTGACTTGTAAGTTGGTGCATACTTGGTTTCACTTGACAAACGTGGTGGATTGTTACTTGTTCTCTCCCGTCCCACTGATCTTGGAGTAAAGCTCATGCTTCGACTTAGACTGTTTGTCTTTCGATTGTCATTAGCATTTTGAAAGCTGTTGGATATAGACACGTCAATATCATCAGAACCAAAGCGCAATGATTTCCCAGTTGTGCGCTTATTAACATCCTTTCCCAAGAGGGAACCCTCATCGTCCCCAAAGTAGAACCGCCGCCGGGGTAGTGTTTGGGAACGACTGTCGGTGTTATTTTCAATTACAGCTCCAGTATGTTCGATTCCCTTCAAGCGGTTCATTGTGCTCATAGGAGTTCCCACAATATATTTCGGATGAAACTGTTTTTGTGATGCTCCATCGTAAGAGAAAACTCTTTCTCGTCTTTCCACAGTTTTTCTTTCTGAAACATCCGCTTCTCCGTTTTCGTAATAAGCATTCTGGCCAGGATTTGTATTTTCGTTCATTTTATACTGATTAGAGTGCTTGGTCACGTAACCGGAGTTTCCAAAGTTACCCGAATCAATGGCATCTCTTGTGAGACCTCCGGTAGCAGGCCCATTGTAACCGAAGCTTTGTTCACGCCGCTCATATGCTTTCCTTTCACCAACGTCTCCGCTTTTCTGAAAAATGATAAAAGAAAATCATCAATTTATTTAGTTGAGCTCACGTACTGCTGCGATTTGTAGGAAAAGAAAGACTAGCATTCTGATCGTCTAGATCATGGTGTGAGTTTATGGTACATTTACTCAAATGAAAATAATACTTTTTGTAACTGTGTAACAGCAAATAATATGTATTTGAACGCTGTAAGGCTTTTTCTCCAAATTCCGCTCTCACAACTACAACTTTCCTTGAAAAATATTGTTAATTACGACGGAAAGATAATTTAATTTTAGTTCTAAATTCAACAACAATTGCACTATTCCAATGACGTCCAGTCCAATCAACTCTCAATTCAGAGAGCCTGGTTTAAACTAAACAAATTACAAGCCGAATGATGATTCTATAAAATGTGTTTACGTGAAAAAAACTGAATTATGTGATATCTTGATATATAGTCACCATAAAAACCTAGTAAACCTATTCTTCATTTTTTTCTGAAATTGAACACAAATCTACACTTCAATAAAACAATTATCACAGTCAAAATGCTTAAATAGTTTTCAAAGTTTCTGTTCTCCGAAATCCCTCTTTATAGGCACGTGCGTGCAATAAATTATAATGTTAAGAATAGAGGAAAACCGAATAAAGTAAAATAGTAATATTACCTGCTGGTAAGATGGTGATTCGTTAGTATACTGCCGACTTGAGAAGTTATTGTTCATGGTGCCGGTGTAGTTGGCATGACGAGTCTGATCAGTATATGTTCTGAAGTCAGGCGAGTTGTTCCTGCGACGGGATCGCGGAGGCGGTGTTGGTGTGGGCTCCTCGTCCCACAAACTCCCCGATTTGGTCACAGATACTCGTCCTATTTGTGAGTTCAGCGAACGAATGACGTCGTCTTGATGTCGATTTCGTAGGTCCTTTCACAACACAATACAAGAAAAGTCTTGAATGAGCAATGATTTCACAACAAATATAGTATGCATAATTTTGTAAGAGATGCAGTGCAGTACAGATTTCTATTTTGGTCATACTTCGTTTTCAATTAGAATAATAACATTCTTACTACACACAGTGGGCATAAAATACAAACATAAAATATGCATACAATTTATCAACTGCTTCCTCAAACTCGTGCAACGAAATCATGCTAGCCCTTTGACATATATCTATATTATGCTACACATTTTATGAGTTACCTCCACATTTGAGCCTAAAATCATTTTCACATCTAAATATTATGGGTACATATATGTACTTATCACTGAAAATGGTGAGTGAGTAGTGAAGTATCATGACTGTGATGATAAGAGTCGATTTTAATCGATAGCAAAAGCAATACCTACGTACGACTGTGGTGCATAATCAAATAATTGGTTGAAATAAAGCCTTGTCAATGAATCTATATATTGTACAGATTATTGTTAAAATGTCTTCTTGTAATTTTGTAATATGTAAAAGAACATTGAACAGAATAAACATTTGATAAGATGATTTTTTGGGCATTACGTGATAGGATAAGCAAGCCTAACTGCAGACTAGTTTCGTCGTTACTGCGACTCATCAGTACAGTGCTGACTTGCTTATTATTTTAATGATCTTATATATATATATATATCCTATCACGTAAAGCCCAAAAAATCATCTTATCAAACAAATTAACGTGATTTCCGATTTTCATTTTTTAAGAATAAACATTTGTTTAACGTTGCTCCACATCTATTATTGTTTCGTGAACCTACCCTAATATAACCTTAATAAAATAGTGGGTTACCATTCGATACAACCACGCAAATTTTTTAAAGCGAGTCGGTACCTTTTGGAGAAGTAGAAAATATCAGAATCAGAATGATTCAATGTACAGTCGCTATGCAGTTCACTTTCATTCAGACAGGCGATACATAATGTGTAGTTTGAATTATTCTGTTGTCCCACACATTATGTAAAATACGTAATGAGATTCCTAAATACATATTCAGTTGTAAAAGAGCCAGGTTTAAATTATGTTGTAAATATGGGTATGAATCGCCGATTGTCTTCACCCACATCATCACATTCCACCGCAAATGTTAAGAATGCCAGCATTGTGAATCAGAAATTCTTATTATGTATTAGAGTTTGGCATATTAACGATAAAATCTTTGTTTCAGAGGATCTTCCCTCGTATGAAGTGTACGCCACAGGATACTTACAACTAATATAATGATTCGACTGTCATAAAAGCAAACCCAACATGCAAACCTTTGAAGTAATTTTTTTACATAAAATTCCAACTCAATTTTTAGCGTAAAATTTATAGGAAGAATTGTTGTCCATTCGTGAGGTTGCAAAACTATCCCAAATAAAAACATCGTGCGCGATGCTATTTAGCATAAAATAAAAATGCCGCAGCATACCTACTAGCAATATAATAACTAGTGGGCTAACGTATTATAACTCAAAATATATTCGTTCGAACTTGAAACTGACTGAACAATTTTTACGTTACTGCGGTTGGCGTTGCTGAGCGGTCTTGCATTCAATTTTGGAGATTAAATGTTTTCCTTTAACATGTGACCTTGACAGTGTAATCATATTGTTTGCACACGCACAGGATCCCTGTTTTATATACAACGGTTTTGGGTGCATAAATTCCATTGAAAATGTTAGTATTCATTTCTTCCAAGGAAATAAACTAAAGGATAAGGTGGTAACGTAATAATGTTGAAAAAAATCGAATTGGAGAGAAGGGAAAGTTAATGGGTCACTTACAAAGTGGACACTATTCTGACTATGATTTTGTCTTGCTGGAGAATCTCCAAAGCTGATTCTTTTTCCGACAGGCTCTTTCTCTGATTTCGATCTGAGTTTCCCAGAGACGGTCCTCTGACTATTTTTATGCTGACCACCATTGGGAATCGGCGGTGGTGGAGGGGGAGGAGAGTGAAGTGGAGATCCGCGGGAAGTCATAGTAACATGAATCCCAGTTGGGGTTGGATGTATAGGGGACCTGGGGGAAGCTTCTGAATTCAATGAGCTACTAGAACTACCAAAATGACTATTAAGCCAACGATTTGTTTCGTTTTTCCTTGTATACTCCTCTTGGTCCAAATCCAAAGGTCGATTAGTCAGTGCATCTTGTCGGCTTGGTTGAGCATTGGGTGCATTATTTGGTGCAAATAATACTTCTGATTTGGGAAGTCTACGAATTCGTTCTGATACCGAATCCCACAAATCTTCATCGCCGTCTCGTTGAGTGCTGATATTTTCCGAGACAAAGTGAGCTCCTTCTCCAATCTAAACACGAACCGTCTATGTTCAATGCTCGTTGCCTCATAAATGTTATTTGCATTTATGCAATAGAGTTTGTGAAGTTGGAAATTGAAAGACAGAAAGCTTGAAGAATAAAGAGTTGTGATATACAATATACCTATAACTAAAAGATTCATGTCATGATTGCTACCTTAAGATTAAATTCTACTGTCGTTTCATACCAGTCTCAACTACAATCACCGATATAGTTTCTCACACCCATGCATAAAATTTACATGTATCCAGCAACCCTCTCCACCGTGCAATTGAATATTTACCCCGTCCAGTATATAACCCGCAAGACAATATAGGTACCCATCACTAACCGTGCCTTCAAAACAAACTAAGTCTTATCGTACAACTAAACTAAACTATCATGTTTGATGCAATATACAAATGCGCCCCTGCAACCCACATACCAGCATAGCGCTATAAAAACAAATATGTGCCGGTTTGAAAAATACACGGAACAACGTCGTGGTGACACGGTATCAAGTAAATGCATCAGGAATGTAAAGTGAAGTATCTCTAACTCAAATCGGTATGATACACATCAAATTGACGTCATCTAGAAGCGTAGCGTGCACTTATAATAGGAAGAAAGGGAAGTAAGAATGTTTTGGATAGTGGAATGAAGCTTTTGTATTACAAAAAAGCCGTAGAAGAATTCAAAAAATATCTCATCTACACAATCCGTACCTTCACTCCTTGAGACGGACTTGCTCCTTTAGGAACAGCTATGTACTCTATAAAATTTTCACTTTTTCCGTGGCTGTAATCGTGGGCTCCTTCACGGTTTTCAATATGTTCAAATTCATCTGAGTCTGAATCGGGGATGTCTTCGTTGTGAAATACCTCATGCTCGTGACGTCTTGTAATTTCTGTTACAACGTTCCCATTTTCTTTCACTTTGCTTACCTACGATAAAGCACAAATTTAAAAAAATCCGGTTAGCAAAGATTTCAACCCAGTACTTAGCGCGAAGTCTACAGAGCTACAATAACATTTTCAGTCCATTGCGCATCAGAGTGATGAGAAAAGTGATTTACTTGAAACATTCTTTTATCATTATACTTGGTAATTTTTGTCCTTCCAAGCATATTAAAATAAGTGTACATTTTTTAGTTGATCTTCCTCTCAAAATTACTTTCTAGCATAAACTACTACTTAGTCATTCCTGGAGGCACTTCCTTTCCACGTCCACAATGATAATAATAAAACTCAAGGTTACTTGTAATAGAGCGTGGTAATCGGAAATGAGAAGTAGTTGCGCTCTGAACATCTTGCTTGACACACCATGGGGTAGTTCTGTGATGCGAAAAAAATCTTGCTTAGATTACGTGTACAATTACCTCTTTAGTATCCTCAATGTCCGTCGTTCGATCATGTCGTCGACTCTGTTGAAGGACTCGCTTTGGTGCTGCGTCTTTTCCAGAGAAGGGAAGCAACTCCTTTCTTTCAGAAGGGCTCAAAAGTGTTTTTCGAACCGTTGCTCCTTCTCTAATTGCTCGCAATATTGCCTGTTGAAAAATAGTTTATCAATGAGAAATATTACACGGCGATATTCCACTCACTAAATGAATCAGAACGCACTATTACACGCACTCGAATACATTGGGAGATGGAAGGGTTAAAGTTGAGAAAAATCACATGAACTTGAGAAAAATATTTACACAAAATTTCTTGAACTACACATGCTTTGTCAACTTGAATCAGCGGTAGAAGAATGAAATTGGATGATTTCAAGGAGATATCAAATTTCAAAGAAATTTTACCCTTCACAGAAAGATGTAAGCTTCGCAGTAAAATCCGCACGTTGGGACCGGTGTACCTAAAAGATGTCTGAACTCCACACTGCGCACTCGCCAATCTATGGGTAGGTAATTTGTAAGGTATGTACATGTCATGTAGGTAGTAGACAAACTGGCAGGGAGTTTAAGCCCAACTTTTAAAAACTTGTCTCAGCATTTACGCCACGCAAGAAAAGACACGGACAAGGTACGCAGGTTTTTTTTCTTTCAAAAAACCTTGCAAAAATGATGTTGATGGTGTTTCACATTCGCACAGCCTGATGAAATGGAGAATATTACTGCAATTCCTAACCCTAAGCAACCTCATCTTTGAAAGCCATGAGATGAAGTGAATAATCTGCCCAAGTCAAGTCGGAGGTGGGCACCTGTTTTTCCTATCATTTTCATATTATGGACAAAAGTTTAAGGATTTACTTACATTACCATCATATATCTATCTAACCCCACGACAATAAGAAAGCATCGTGCTCATCAACTTACTCGCTTGTAGTGTGCATATATTATTATTTAATATTGGCTATCTAACATTGAGATTATAATATGTAATGTATCTTTTTCAGACTTTTTTCATTATATTGCAGCAACTTGTATGATTCATAGCATGTGTCCAACCTTTCCATCCGAGTACAAAGAACGAAAAGTACACTAATTTTTCTTTACGGCCATGTTGAAGCAGCATTAGTTATATAGGAGGACGTTAGACAGAAATAATTAGGGTGGGAGGTATTGTTCATCTTCGTTTCTAACATTGCAATGCTAAGAAAGACAACTTCTTTGGTGGTTGTGGTGAGTTTGGTAGCGCTACTAAACGTTGCACTTGTTATACTAGTGTTTCTAATGGAAAATAATACCGACCCCTAGCTTTTCGCCTGCAGACAAGCAAACTAAGGTGAGTCCACTGTGAAATGGAATAATAATAAATCGCTGATGGCACAAAGCATTAAATCATTTAACCATGATTCCAGAATTTCCTTTTCCATTCATTTTTCAATATCTGCATGTCCATATCAGTCGAAAATTTGCCACACAATATATGACAAAGAACAAAGTATGTAATAGCAGGACAAAAAACAGTGTGTACGCCTTGCTCCGTATACACCATTATATCTCGTTACATTCGCATTTAATATGATATTCAAAGCCATATTTGCGTTTGCATGCAATTTAGGTTAGGTTGCTGTATTGAGCTGAGATTACCATGCCCTGAGCGTTTACTTGTAGAAGGAAAAAAGTATCTGCAAAGCGAAACTTTTACTTCTTTTCCACCAACTATTACTCCCTCCAAATCTATTTCAATTCAGCATTTATCCAGTCTGAGGTCTTGTTCTGAACGTAAAAAAGTACGTGTCAGTGAGGAAATATTACAAATAGATAGGAAAGAAAAAGATAAGAACATGAAAAAATTGCTTTCAATCCATAATTTAACTAAATTAAGATGCCCAAAACCTCAATGTCCAAATGTGCATCATCCCCTCTTTTCGTAATCGATAAATTAAAGTCACACTGCTTCGATACAAAGTACTCCAAAACCTGTTGTCAATGTAGTGCTCAACAATGAAAAGTCACTTGTGCACTCGTACGTTATCACTTAAAAATTTAATGGAAATCGAAAGCTCATTTTAGGGATTCCACCCATGTAGTTTCTAATAATGCTACTTTATCTTTGAATATGTTCAGGATATGTTTTGAGCAGTGGAAAAAGAAGTTGCTATCCGTGAGGTATGACACTGCAGAATCTATGCATGAATAAAGGTGCGTGGGAAAAATTACCACCTGTCGACAATTATGCATTCCATTGTAATTTCGCGTAGCACGATAATGTAATAAATTATTACAATGACTGTCATCTGCATAATTCAGCTGCGTTAACATGAATGTAATACATATGTAAAATGCGTACAGCATAGAGATCTTCAATACATTTACTATTTAGTATTCGTACGTACATATTTCTGCCAATCTACTGTCCAAATACCAAGAGATGTTTTCGTAGACATCATTCAGAATGATATTCTCTTCTTCCTTTCATGCAGCGGTAGGTGTACGGATAGGATAATTATTCTAATAATGATCGCAACAATCCATCTCCTTATATGTTACTGGGTTAGCAAGGTTTACACTTTCGCTATTCACGTTCGTTAAGCAATTGAATTTATTCAATGCAATAAGAAGAAATTATCATATCATTCACATCCTCAGAGATTCATCACAAAACCATCACCGTGAGCGACACTAGTTTAGCATTGCATACCAAAAAAAGCCATTATCAAATCTAAAGGAAATCATCTTGTCATGATTGTATTCAGCATGTATTTGCTCACTGCTTGTGACTTGTAGCAATATAAATTTGTAAAGAACGTCGGGCAATAATAATATCGTTCTACAAAGAAGTTTTTACACAAGAAATAACAGGTATGTAATAAAGGCTACATCAAATGATTCCTATATAGTCTGTAGCAGGTTTATGAATTACAGTCATGCTTTAGGGTAATCCTTTATCTTTCATCCTTCTACATATAACTTTACAAGTTCACTTTGACTCCAGGGTCCAATGTTGGACTCGTAGTTGAAAATGGCAAAGCTATCAGCAGTTTTCGTGTAACAAGTATGCTCACTAGTTTTTCAACAACCGTTGATGCATTTCACCATGACCAGCTTTAACAACGAAATGACACATAGATATCGAAATATTTGTGTTTGCATTACCATGTCATTATAAGCATTTCTAAGACAGTGCTTAGAGTTTAGTCATTCAGCTGATAAAGATCAAGACGACAAAAGTACATTTTACAAATACCACTTTCGTCAGTGACACAGACGCACAACTCCTGATTGCAGGCTCAGGTGTATAATATAATTTTTAATCTTAAACATTATATACTGACCCTAAATACAATGCAGCCGTCCAATAGCGCCAATAGCGGTACTCAAGAAAGTCATAATTAACAACTGTTTCGCCTTTTTTGTTTGCATGTGATAAACCGTAGATATTTGACATAGTAGAAACAAGAAGTATGTGTCCCTGCCTTATCGATACCATATGAAACATAACAATGACAAGAGTTTTAACGAATTGCAACTCTTTGCAATAAATTACATATTTTGAGCCTCTAAAGACTGTATTATATGATTGAAAAAGGATAATATCTTTAGTCGTAAGGACATTCGAAGTACATACAATGAATGAATTATGCTAAATACCCGCTACATGTCAACAGCAGAATTATGAATATATAATGCTTCTTCCTTGCCGTTAGGGTTCTTTCTTTACCTTGACTTGACAAGCTCTAGCTAACTGCTACTATTTTGTATGCATTGACACGATGCCCTTTGCTGTATTATGGGCTATTGTTAGGCGACAAGAATTGGCTTTTCATTGTCTTCATTGGAAACCAAATAAAAAGACTTGAAGAAAAAAAGTAAACTGCAGTACACGCATGGAGGTTTGTATTGTTGAAAATGACAATACACCATCTCGTTATGTTTGTGTAAATAATGCAAGAAAGAGGGGATGTTACAGCTCACTATCAATTTAATAGTCAGCCATGAATGATGATTAAGGTTGATGCCTGTTTAAGGTATGTGTCAAATGTGACACATTGCAAATCAAGTGACAGACAAGGTTCCTCTCCCTTACATTCAACTTTGTAAGATGTGGTAATACTTTATACGAAATGCACATTTATATGTACATACGGATGTGTGTGGGCCACTTATATAAAACTTACTTCCTCTGACTGACTTCCATTTAAACTACTAAACAGAGGGAAAAAAATCAGCTGAAAGAGAGCCACACAATACTATTTTGATATTCACTGCCACTCACAAGTACTACACAATCTTTTTGAGAGACTTAGGCTATAATGAGATATCAGAAGATATGATATGAATATGTACCACACGTCACAACCAAAACTGATATCGTCAACAATGCGAAAATCTGCTACAATTACTGATGACGCAACGATACTACAGCTTGTCGCTTTGACAAACAAGGGATAGAAGACCTTCAGGCTACCAAGTACGGATGTAGCATATGTAATAAATACATTAATTTGAGTTCAGCACGCGGCTACGACTGAATAGTTATCTTCTCCTGGTCTGACATGACATTGTAATACTTGCTATCAATTCCCATTATGATACCAAAGTAATTTAAGACCGTAAACAGTCTATGTTTGTCAATTTCAGCCTTTTCAATGAACTTTTACATTTTGCCACAGAGAAGGATGCCTTTGAACGACAACAGAACATCGCGTACAGATATGCACTTCCTGTGAAAGTTCCAGTCATTCCAACTTTCTGCTAATTACTGCAGCTTGACATCAGTGTCATGAATGCATTACTTTGGTTTTACCTTTGTCTACTGTTCAGTTGGACAGCACAATGCACAAAAATGTACTTATGAAACGAAAAGATCGGAAAAGGAACAGACAGGTAAGTACAAGAATACTTGTAACTACAGCTTAATGGCATTAAGGAATGTGAGCGAGTATCTACAATAATCTGCATCTGCCGTGGTCATGGCATGCGGCTGAAGTTGTCTGCAGCCTGCCAAAAGTGTCAGACATGAGAAGAAAACAAATTCACAGAATCTTAGAATAGGATTAATATCTAGGATAGCATTACAAGATTTATCTGTAAGTCACCCAGAGAGTGGGTCACCCAAAAGCCTAATTGTAACTAGATAGGCTAGGCTCAAATAGCAATTAATGATATACCACATTTTTGCATAGAGCTACGACCCCACTTAAATCCACCCATTGTCAGAATGCATATTATGCAGAATATAAATGAGGAAAGGAAGCTCTCTGAGGCATTACGATCAATTAAAGGATTGACTTTTTCACTTATAATGCCTTTATTAAGCTTTTAAAATCAGCCAAGAACATCACGTAACATATCAAGGCCAAAAAATCATGATGGAACGATGACTCGTACTTTGTCAATAAAATCTATTCACTACACTTGTCTTGTCCGCTGTTTTATTAGCGTGCATATATTAACCACATAGAATTGTGTGAAAAACACGACCACAATATTGAACAGCCTAGCCGGTCAACGAACAATTGCTTTTCAGCTCAAATATAAAACACTACTGCTGTGCAGATATTATCAGGGGAAGGGGATAGGCAAAAATTATTAACCAGATTTCTTAGGTCAGCAGTTCATAACACATAATCGTGATCGTGATGCTTTTTTCAGTTCCAATTTTCCAAAAGCATAGGTGTGAGCACGAGTTCTTTCATCGATTCAGATTGAAACTTGAGATATGCCTAGAGTCGGCAATGCTGGGGATGAAGAGTCTCAGATGATTTTCATCCTGTGCTAACCTAATGTCGTAACTCGTAATAACTTGGTGTGTTGCAATCCAACAAAAATAAAATGCTGGTACTTGTTCCTCAATATCATCAAGTCCTTGAAACATACAACCAACTGAGAAAAATATGCATTTAAATGCTTTTTTCAGTTGGTGATAAGAACAGAAGGAAAATCTAAGGACATGAAGGAAAATACATTTGCAACACACGTAAGCTTTTTATCTAACCACGAAGTCGACATGTTTGCACGAATGAAAAAAAAAAGATGGTCAAGATGTAATGAAGCATGTGTGTCATAACAACGGCACAATACTTAAAATTGGAACTGAATGTTTCAAGGAATACGTACGTATCAAGAGTGTATAGAACTGCTACTATCCGCAGTCAATTTTTTATTCGAATGAAAAATGGAATTGCCACGGAACTACGGAGACTTGACACGATATGAAAAGCTGTTTTCTGGAAGCTGGCAATAATGGTGGAACGAAAATAGTGAGCTTTAGTGTATATGTCATAATAAGCTCCACGCAAAAACTCCAAGAGTTACAACATCGACCTTTGAAATTGACGGGTAAAATATTTATCGGTAACGAAACGCCCTGAGGGGTTTTTAAGGTGATTGAGTAAAACGGAAAAGACGCTATTATTATTATTATTGCACGAAATCATTGCTCGTCCGTTTGTTTTCTTGCATGTGACTACAAAGAAGACTGTGGTCAAAGCATTTAGGCTAGCTACCTCAACCTTTTTGATATTTTTATATTGTCTGTAGTCAGTTCCAAAGAAAAATTATCTGACCTTGGTTTAAGTATTATGGCACGAATGGTACGATTGAATGCACAATTTACACTTGAACCAGACTTCTATAATGTCTGAGGTTGGGAAATCGTGAACCTTTTAGATTTACCATAGCTCAAACCGCAAATATCCTTGTCATGTAGAAAGGTGAGGTAAATAGGGAGATTTTTGATTGAGCGATTGAGCCTATCAGTTTCGACGTAGTGGACTAAACAACCTTTAAAATGTAATGATTTTTAAGGAGCTTAGTGCTGCATTGGACGAGGGAAAATGTGCGGGTGTCATATTTTATAATTGTTTTTGAATATTTTTAAGCTTGAAATCTTCTCGAATTCTGTCTCTTCCTGTTCTTCCAGCCAACAAGAAACTCAAAATAATATGTAACCTTGTCTGTACACAGCAGTAACACAAATATTAATCACTGTCAACCTGTTGATAAACCCAGAAGGGTTGTTGCTATTAATGTAAATATTTGACGAAATAACAATATTCGTGACTCATGAATAATATTCTGAAACAACAGATGTATTTGAAAAGGATTCGATTACTCTATATTGCAATAATCTCGTGGTACTCCCTGCTGTGACATACAAGTTGATACAGTCGTATTTTTTTAATGTGACTGAAATAGGATAAGCTTATAATATTAAAAAGTGAGGTGCGAGTTATTTGTCTATTGCATCCTATGGCGCAGTTTCAAAGGAACGTTAGAGTAATTGTTTCTTTGGTTTGTTCGTTGCAACCCGACAGAAAATCAATATTCTGTCATGCAGTAACTCTGCATTAAGGTGTAATAGATAAATGTATTGTTGAAAGTACAGATTTTAAGATGTCAAACATCTTATTTACTACTAACTAACAATTAGATGACAGATCAAATCGGTGTCAGATCAATCAATAATTCCTCTAATTTTAAATAATTTCAATTTGCACACAAAATTCACACCAAAATTATATATATTTTAAACCAATCTAATTTCCAACATTTTACTTAACTACCGGAACGTGATATGTGCTTTCTCTGCATACGTACGAAGTAATCGTAATAAACATAATTGATGTACTAATGCTAGTAACAAAATCTGAAAGCACAAAAGATGCATGAAAATTGCTAATGAAACTACTAATGAAACTTAAAAAATTATGTTGCCAGGTTATAAAAACTAATTTTAAAAAATATTTCTTCATTTGTACACTTTTAAATAAAAACATTGATAAAGAGCATAGCTTTATCGTTTTACAACAGATGGTGAATAAGGGTTATTGAAAAGTTATATCATCAAATATTACATATGAAAATATAAAGTTATCCTATATGTAACCACAATTAGTAATTACATCGTCAAAGTAGATTTCACTTTCAGTCTTCACAAATAAACCAATTTTTGCTTTTAGCCATTTGACGTGCATGCAAAGCAAAAAATTGTGAAGGGAGAGAAAGAAGCACAGTGAACCTGATTAAATTGACTTACAGTCTATGTCTGATGATAATAATGATGAGCTGTTTTCGCCAATTAGTTGCGCAAGAGAGATGAATTTTTGATTACTTTAAGATTTTCAAAATTAAATACAACATATATTTTCATCAATAAATATACTCACATAAAAATAGGTAGGCAGCTACATACAAATGGCTCATCATAATCACACTCAAATTGGGATGGAACGTTGTTAGAATCTTTAAACATTCTTTCCACCAACCTTTTGATGAAAATAGACTTACAAATATGAACATCTACGCACGACGTTTCAAGTTCAAAGTTGTGATAAAACGTTGTACATCACAGCAATATTGTAATCCATCTTGGTATGCAGGCGTTGTAGAAAAGAAATCATCATCATGACAAGCTGAACTTTTGAAGGTCATCCGTGGGAGGAGGCGTGTTACATTTTTTATACATTAAAACGCATCATAAGACACTAAATGAATCTGCCTACATGCACGGTTGTCAATAATTTATTTGAAAATGGAATTTCTGACTAGAACAATTTCAATCCTGCCAATCCTGGTTTGTGTAATTTTTTATGTAGATGAAGCAATACTTTTCCTTGCTTTTAGTCAAAATGTGATTTTTCCCAGACTTATCCGAAAAACTCCGGTTTTACTAAAGTAGCTGATCAGAACAAAAGGGAAGTTGTGTACAACGGCTAACCTCATTACTAAGATCTCCCATGTGTTGCACTTCCTCCGTCTCCATAATGTCCTCGACTTCATCATGAGTTGTCACCTTTCTTTCATTTGTCTCCTTAACGACAGCTTCATCCGGAAGAGCTTCAACGACAACCCAGCCCTCCTTACCTTCCATTTCATCTCCATGGGTCAAGTGCTGCAACATGTCAGAACAAACTTAACCTGATATGTACATGAGAAAGTTTTACCATCATTTTTATTCACGAGTATGACAGAGCCATTTTGAACAAAGCAAACATAAAATAGAGTGAAGTGCAAATAAGGTACTAAACCACTCTTTCCGATTTCCCTGACAAAATGAACTCTCTCATGAATAAAACTGTCATTTCTTACCTCAGTGTGCTCCGACTTGATCCATTCTTCTATAATATCATAAAAAGATGAGTATAATATGGATTATGACGATACAACTTTGTATATCCCGTCCCGTGTGTATAAGTCTGCAGTGTACATATAACGGGTTATTACAATCCACTAATGGTTCTTTTTGCATTTCCTAGCATACCAAACCACATTTGTGTATAGATCAAAATAATAATAATAATTTTAAAGATAATCAACTTGTTATGAAACTCTAAGTCACATTTAAATCTAGACAAATGACACTTTTCTTCTTTGTTCTAGATGTCTTAAGGAAAATGGGGTTTCGTCTACCCCAATTAATCTTTTGACGGATATTATATGGCCAGCATTTAATTAGCCCTAATGTCTTGTTCTATGTCCCATTATGGCTTCTTCCATTCACCAAGTTGAACGTTTCTCGTGTCTGTTGACCAATTGCAAGCAATTGATATTGTACATTTTTTAGTTCTGCCAAATTTGTAGGATGTATTTCACAGTAACTTTTTTGTAACGTAACCAGAGTCTATTCATAGATTCACCGCTTAAAATGCCCGAGTGGCTTTAAGTTAAAATTAGCGGAAGAACGGTGATTCAGAAGAAAAAAAGAACAGAAAACGGGATATTGTGTCTTCTAGGAGTAATCAACATCTTTCATGCATTCCATCTATATTGTATTGCAATGCCACACCCATGTATTATATTATTGTTTGAATATTACATGCCACACGTTGTGTTCGTACTGTTTTACTCGATATTACTCAGCAAGTAAACTTCTTACTGACGATGAGTTGTTGTTTTTTTTAATATTTTTTTATTTTTACTAAGACAGTCAGGACCTCAGGCCTCAATCGCTTAACCATTGTAATTTAATCTAACGTATACTAACGGCACATGAATTTTTGCTTACGCACACAGTCATAAAGCATGCGATCTCTGATATAGTGAGAGTAGTAAAGGGCAAACCGTATTATTATAAATAACTTGACGAAGATCAAGTTGTTTTGCAAAAATTCACAACTAATCTGCGAGAAAGAGAGTGGCTGCGTGAGCGTATGGTCAGTGCAAAGATCAGTGAATGTAACCTAACCTATTAAATAATTCTCTCACCGGTTCAACTTAACCAACTTCAACAGCCCAGAGGGAAGTGTTCCGGAAGACGAGAAAAATAGATATTTGATCAAGATTTTCTCCACTTCGTTTATAACTAAACGTGTTGAATGTTACAGCAATTGTTTTAATTACATTACATTATGATATAATTTCATCATTCATGGTTGACATGGTACTTATGTTTGATACTAATGTGCGTACATAGCCTCATCACCATCACTTTATGTCTTTTATAAGAATTAATCCATCAGGCTCCGTTTAAGCCAGTTATGCTTCAAACAAAATCTCTATTTACAATAAAACTTTTTGCGTCATTTAAAAAAAAATGTCAAGCCTTCTCTGCACTATAAAAATTATTCAATTTTTTCAGTATTATTTTTTGTCCGACAGCAAAAACAAGCAGTTGACAAGACGACCATATTAAAAACGCGCAACTGACCAGAAAAACGTCATTCATTACACCTTATTTAATTATACTTCAATATATATACTTCGGTTGCGAATAAACACAATAATAAAAAAATCTCGCTCTACACAGATTAGCTGACTTAAAATAGAGAGAATGAATTTGAACAAAAAAGCATCTTACTTGTCGCACGCCCTAAAGAAAATTATTCTCATACATAATCTGAACATGATTACTTTTTACTTCTATGCAAGACGAAACAAACACCTTTTGAACCCCTCATGCACCTATTTGGTGAGTATATATGACATGACCATTTCCATTTTCCATACAACTTCTTTGTTTCTTACATGCAAGATGCAGACTTCAGCATTGAAAGGACGCACCTGTTTCGATTCTAATGTTTAGGTAATACACACGATACGAGATGCAGGGTAAAATTAAAACTATACTATTTGTTGTATTCGCATTCGTTTATTTATATTTTAAAGCGCATCTTGTTGTAAAAAAACATAATCTAATGAAATTCCCTGATTGCCTGCCCAGTAATTTTTCTGGAAATAAAGCTGTCAGTGTTCGCTTTTACTAAAGTTTAGTAAGTTTATGATTTAAAATGCGAAACGCACCCTATAACACATACCATCGTCTTTAGCGGAATTAACAGAAATTCTTTATGCTTCGAACGTAAGTAAACTTAACGCAGTTAATTGTCTTTATCAGATGAAATCTGAATCAAGGTAACATTACTCATCACTTTAGCGGTTCACCAGCTTTCAAACGCCGCCTCTTTTCGATGCACACAGGGATGACGGCTACGAGATCAGAATACAGAATCTTGTGTAAGCTATGAATTAGACTTGATGAATTTTCACAAAACTAAAGTGGTCGCATTCAAGTTGGGCTTTCCTTAGCTTGTAGCGTTGATGCAGTCATTTTGCTGAAACGTTTCACCATCCACAAAATATAATATTGCATGACTAGTCGGTCCTCTTATAAGCCTACAATTAAATGGGATAGACATTTACCCCTCTTTGAAAAGCATCAAGTCATCAAAAAAATCATCTTCGTTGATTCCCTACCTGATCAACTCAACATGTTTCTATTTCCACAATGTAATTTCACCTTTGCGGCGCTAAACCAATTTTCCAAGCTCTATCATTAGTTTAATGCTTTGTCTTCTAGAACTAACCCTTCTTCCCATGTTGTGCCGTGGTTGTGAATGAAAATTTATGCATTGTTTTGTTCCTGCTTGGCCTTTCAGGAAAAAAAAGGCTCTGGATAAAGTGCTAGGGATGACGACGCGACGACGCAAAGCCCCACTCACATTTCACATGAGTCGCTTCAAGAGAAATTTGTAATTTTCCCTGACTGCTCTCACACCACACACACGGAAGATGTTAGTTTTTTGCAAGTAAATGGATTCCATTCATAACTTTAAAACAATCAAGACAACTAAAGTACCTAATAGTCATCATCCTCGCCATACTTGTTCCAAGTATTCGGCAAATAGTGAAAGAGTCGACGAGTCGGTAAACCTTTGCAAATAAAAGAGAACTGAATATAATTCGTTTCGTAACAAACAACCACCCAGTTGCCTCAGTTTCTAAGTTCATGCAGCTATTCGGGAATCCCATAATGTCATCCGTTTATTGAAAGTAGCTACAATAAGCAGTTAATTTTCTATCCGTTTGTCGTAAATAGGTATTCAATGACTTTCATGAACGCTGACACTCTTCAGGTTTTTTGTCATTGACGAGACTTTTGTTTTTATTACTGTTACTCCACCTATATTACGCTTATGGATCCGAGACGCGACGTCCTCCTTATTTCCTTTTACGAGCGGGGAGTGAAGGACGTTAGAAAAATTGATTTTAAGATGTCAGTAGTGGTAATCTGCTCGTCAGTTACATTTTCTATATTATCCAAAAGTGAAAGACTTAAGTGATATAGGCATGGTCGGTAAAAAACAGCTATTAAATCATGTGTGCATACGCTACACATCTTCTCTCTAAAACATCTTCTTTTTAAGATCATTTGCTTTTCCATTAATGACGTCGAGTGGATGTATATTTTCGTAAATCTTCGTTTAGAATTTTCATTCATCATCACTCGTATGCAAGCAAGTCTATTTTGGATAAAATTTGTTTCAGGTCGTAAAATTTCGTGCATTCCCATCTAACCTATAATTGTATTTTTGACACAGAAAAATACTAATCGTTAAAAAATTTATGAGCTGATCAGCAACCAACTGTATCGTAATAGCAAAGTGGATGTTTCCCCCAAATTATCATGGTCAGGTTACTAAATGCATACATAATGTGTGTAAATGTATTTGAAGTGCACTTTTAAACATTGCTCACCAAAATTGCTCGGCTCGTCAGTATACAATATAAAACTCATTTGACATCTACAGCACGTATCACGTTCTCTTGCTACATGCTTTACACGTTATTTGGCAAACCATTCCAAATAAACATTCCATAAACATAATAAGACAAATATAATTAAGTCATTTATTATTCAGCAGTGACCTTGCTTATAATGTGGTCATACTACACGATGTTGGCTGGCATTGCATAGCTCCATTGTTAAGGCTAAACGAAACTATTTTCTGTTGATAATCACAATCAGACACTGACTTAGGCACTTCCTGTTGTATCTCCCGTAAGAGTTATTATTTCGTTAAGAACATTTATTTAAATTACAGTTCTGACTTCTGACTGATATAGACAACGACTATTGCGTATTGCTTGTATGGAATGATAACTGTTTAATAGTCAACTTGCACTCCAAAAATGACAAATAGTTGACAAAATTGATTTATTTTTTTTATACACTTGTCATAACGTTGAAAGCTAATTAGTTTACGCGTCTAGACTTATTTTGTTTGTTGTAGATTACGGATCAGTTTGTGTGTAAATAGTTTGCTGTATGCCGAAATGACTCATCAAGTTCCTGATTTGGATAAAGTAATTTCATGGATCATTGACTCGACCAACTAGTGACACATATATGTGATACATAACAATTTCATTGTAAAAAACGAGTGTTGTTTAATTTTCCGATACCTTAAGCTAGAATTCAAAATTGAAAAGTTAGTTCGATATTGCCAAATGCCGATATCTTTTTTCACCGTTTCATGCAGCGAAATATTTTGTCGTAATGCCAACATTTTAAAACCAAATTGTAGCCAACCACACCATTTTGACTCACTGAAATGGTTTACAAGTAGACCGTTTGCAAGTTAATGTGGTTTGCGAGGATTAAAAGTTTGAATCTAGAGGTATAGTTTAACGGTGATATTCTAGTTCATTTACATGATGCCATAAATCATAAGTTAGCGCAACTGCTTCCAATTAATGATTATCGACTGTCAACTCATAAAACTTATATGATAGGGAGTGTAAATATTTGCAGTTGAAGAGAAAAGCCTTACACAACTAGTTATTTATTATCATAATCATTTTACAATTAATATTCAAAGTGTTTAGCCGGAAAATAAAATTGTGCATAATAAAGTGCTAGTTTACATCCTACCAAAATCCTAGTACTACAAGTAGTTAGTTTAATTCCAATGAAAATATGTGAGCGCTTCACTTCACATGACACACGAAGCGGAGAACGGATAACACCAACTTTTACAATAAACACATATGACATTGCAAGTAAAGAGTTTGTGGAGACGAATTATACGGAAGCAAACGAGCCAGAGTCACATAATAATATCACCAAAGGCAGACGGTGGACTTCTTGAAAACTGTGTCAACAACAAAGCAACTTGACAGCGAGGTAACAAACGTTGTGAAGTCACACTGTTGTATTTGATGATTGTTACTGCTCACCACAGATCCTGTGTGTACGACCGCAAAATTATGCATCCGATCTGCAAACTGATATAGATGTGTTTGCAGGTGGATACTATAATCTGCCACTAACCTCTAGCTATTTTGCTAGCGTTATCAGTGTGGTGAATGATATTTAAAGAGAAAATTATTACAAAAGGCGAATAAATAACTGGCTAAACGGTCATGTAAAATATATTGATTATACGCTTCCAACATTGAAAGAACCCATGTGGCGAGGATATTATATGGTTGGTACACGTAATCGCCAAACTCATTGACTTTAAAAACTGTATAGGTTTGCGTTGCAAACATAAAAACGTCCATCTATTTTACACTACATTGTAATTTTGTTTGAGTTTCAAAGATATGAAGAGTATCTAAACTGAAAATACTGAATCGCATTTGGCATCGTGATGGGCATCACATCATTTCTGAAAGTGGAATAATATAGTATTGTATGAGGTGGCATTTACACTGTCATAATCATATATTCTCTAACTGACCAAAATGTAAATTAGCTTTTGAATACATATTAGGTTGAAAAAATGTAACATGCTTAGATGACATGAGTGTAGCAATCATGCATACATAAGCACATGCGGTCAAATAAATTCAAGAAGTTCTTTCTACCCCATCCGTCCATCGGCACATAAAGGAAAACTTGACTTCATAACAGAATGAAATGTTGATTGTTAGGTATTGTAATGATTGAATATATGCATGCAACAGCGCATGAAATAATGGAAATGACCTGGCACATCACTGGCAGCGTTTTACACTTTGTTTTGCATTTGTATTAGAATTTTGACCATAATGTTTATCTAATTTACGGAGCTTACTAGGCATATTGGTGCTCTCTCTCTCCTCTCTCTCTCTCTCCCTCTATAAAGGTGCAGATAAGTGAATGACTATGACTGATGAAATCAGATAATGTGTCATGACCGCCTGTAATGAGCATCGTTTTCTGTTATACTATGCAATCTATTTTCAATGATTACACTTGTAAGTATTCAACGTGTATTGTATAATGTGCAAAGGTTTGAACGAATTGTTTTGGACGGCATACATGTACTTAGCATATTTTAAATGTAATGAGATAAGGATAAATTGGCTTGGATGGTGGTTATATTAGTTGAAGAAAATCCTTCCTTTCACAGGCAGTGTTAGTAGAATGGATTTAATTGCAAGTTTAACAAGACACTTTTGCAGATCTCCTAATCAAAACTAATAAATCAGATTCTGCTTAGCATTGTATAACTGGCGTATCAAGTGAAATCGAACAAAAACTTGGTTTTATAAATACCGTAAATAAGTAAATGATTATGATTAACAATTATATGAGTATGTTTATGTACAGCGTCCAACGAACCGAATATTATTGTTTTTTTAAATGATTTCGTATTTATTAATTTATGGTTTGATAAGCTGTAGTTATGGAATGTTTTGATTTTTTAATAAACGTTCAAAACTCATACAAACAGAAATCAAAGTAATACGAAAAATACACTTTCGCATTATAGATTTCATGAGTTATTTTTAGCATGATTATAATCATCATGAGAAAAAACCATTTAGAACAGAATTTTCTAATAATTTAGTCCTAACGAAGATGAGTCATTATCTGCAACAATAAACCTCTTCAAAGAGTGATTATGCATCTTAGCCTTGCTTTTTCTGCACATCACTAAAGAAAATTCACATGTCTTCTCATTAATTTAAATGCATTTCTGCTCCAATTCAATCAAACGATGATGTTAGATGTCTGCTGTAAAACCTCTTAAACCTCTACGTGACCAACCTTACTGCGTACCTATCAAATAAAGTGTGAAATTTGGGAAATTCCAAAGCATTACTTTGAATAAATATACTCATCATCACAATCTTTTATTAGGTAAAAATTGGAATGTTCACAGCTTTTCAGAGATTCTGCATCTAGTATGAACAAGGATTTTGTGGTTTTTCCCCTTAATTCGTAACAATTTGTGACTGTGAAAAGCGGAAACTTGAGCTAAACGCCGCAAATACGATAGCTCACATGCCTTATGGCTATGCGTATAAATTCATCTAAATTTACTTCTAACTTCACTCTCTTTCCTGAGAACAATGTTAATGAGTCAGAGTCCCATAATCAACGCTTACTTTTATAGAACAATAAAACTCATCAAGTGTAAGGTAAAGGTAAACGTGTTTTTTTCCTTCATATTCGTACGATAGGCCATGGGAAAAAACAAAAGCCTTGTTTTTGACATTCTACAATATTTATAAAATAGTGAGAGCTTTCGTTATACATTTAAGACTGCTGAAAAATAATGAAAGGAAAAGGTTTTGTTTTTCTGAGTAACCCAATTTCAGGGTTGTACACATGTAATTCATTTCAACGCGGATAATTTTCAATTCAGTCTACTCATACTCACGTGAATCAATACATAGTAACAAGATGTTTTCGTGTTTGTCTGCTCGAAAGCATTTTAATACTCCATTTAATAAATTAACACATTCCACCATGATCTGAACATTCCATCATGAGCTGCAGTTGTAAGTCAAAATAGGAAAAAATCCCACTCATATCATATGAGTACTGACTGAAACAGAATGTCTTCATTCGAATGCGCATTATCAGCATGCAAATAGGCTTGTGATGTGAACTGACCTAATGCATTACAGTTTACAGTGTTGAGCTCGTTTAGCTACGATTTCTACTGTCGAATTAATTAGCTGAGGAGAATCGTATTAATTTATTTGTTTAGTTTTTTTTGTTTTCATTCTAATAGTGTTAGATGAGGAGTAAGAAGATGCAACAGGGAAAAATGGTTTCCTAAATCACTCAAACATTTTTGTTACGTTTGTGCTATTTGAGCAATGTTTTGATATGTTGCTTGCAAACTATCTGCCTAAATTCAAGTCACGTCGTCATGTCATACGTGAATTGGCAGTCGCGACTTGCCAAGTTTTTCAGCAATATTTGATTTTGTAGCAATAATTCCTTTTAGTTAATTAGCCAATAATAGTTTTGAGAAGGTGTAGTGGATGGTAAAATCCCCTAGCTACGTTTCTCAATCAAGCTTGAGACTTGAGAGTGGTTGTGATAATAGGTATTTGATATATGGTAGATAACTTTAGTATGGTTCCTTTTCTAGCCTGTCTGTTGCCGTTACATGAATTGAATTAATTTCTATACGCACAGTGAACCAGCACATTTTTGTGAAGCAGGTGGAGTGGTGTATGGTACTCGAAAATCAACTTCTTGAGCTCGCCTGTCATGGAATAAGGAATAATTGTCATTTATTGCTACGTTTTAAAAAGTGCTCTGAATTTTATTAGATCAAAATGAAGCATATGACATGTCAAATCCCTTCTCGTAGTGTGTACATGCGTCCACGTTGATGATATAAATATACAACTGTCAGAATGCAAACTCTTTCACAAATGAACAAGGGATCGAATGACTACTCATCAAAAACGGATCCTATTGGGATGAAATGTGTAGGAAAAGGAATAAAAAAGGTTGCAACGCCATTCCCAAAAATATATAGGGGTTTTTCCTCTCACTTAAAGTGCATAAAGACGATTGTGATGCATGGTAATTGCAGTGACTCACTTCGTTTCATATTCAAGATGGTGCGCACATTTGTGAATAATTGATATACACGCTTAATTATGAGCTCATAAATTTCATCCTGTTACAAATTCATGAACGATCACTGCAGTAGTGCAGGCGCAGGGCATGATGATACGTGTAATGATACGTGGGTTTAGGAAGAGAAGAGGACAATGAAATGCATATTTGCAAAATCCTTACATCTTCCCGTCTCCTCTCTCCCTCTTTACTTCATTCACAGTCATAGGCTGTTCAGAGTTTAGACTGTTTAGAGTCATTTACAGACTGAATCATATTGTTCAGGAGAGTTCGACAGTACCGCAATATGCGCATAAAGCATTTTTCATTCTTTAACCGAATAACTGACTTTCAAATTGTAATGAATTTAACTACCTAGTCATGTAGAGCTGAAACCGCTGCTTTTGCATCTTCATAAACAACAAAACAACTGATGAAATTAGTCTAGTGTAAATGCTTATTTATTCTGATGGAGAGGTTACTTTTTTCAAAAGGGAACAAGCAACAAAACGGCAATCTTCCTGGTTCATGTTTAAAGAAAAGCTCTTTAGCTAAAATACTATTGTGGCATAAAGAAAAAATTCACGAAAGTCCATTTACCATCACAACCTGGCGAGTTAACGTTTGAATGCACGCGTAGCTGTGGTTGTGTGAAAAATATAAAAAATCAACGCATTGACTGCAGCTGCTATCGTATACAAAGGGCGTACAAATATACAGTACAAGTAGTACGTAAGACTCCTGGTTACCAATCCAGAAGATTGGTCTTCAAATTGACGGGTTCAACTGATTGTTTGAAGAAAAAAAGTTCACCCGGTCGGTGCTGTGCGGTGGCGTGGTACCTTGAATTACACTGACCAGAATTACATGCATTCTTGACTTGATAATGCACGCATGCAGTCATTTCCGCGTTTCCACAATCTTGATTTCTTTGGTTTAGTTGTTCCTCTCGATAAAGCATGCATTGAGCGTTTCAATTTCAATTCATTGTAACAGCGAAATAAAAGCCTAGTCCTGTGGTATAAAACCATGCACACGACTTCCATTCCATCCAACTTCCATCCTGAATGCAGTAATAGTAGAGGAACAACCTTTGCCGAAAAAATGTACTAACAATAAGTCTAGCAGGTAGTACTCCTCTCCGACTACGCTACAATTGTAAACAACAAAATTTTGAGGCTCTTGTTCTCTTGCTCTCTTCGTGATATCACAACAGCTCGTTCCGCCGTGTTCGTATTTACTTATCTGCTAATTCCCATTAAAATATTTCAACTCCTTTTCGTACGTAAATCAGAAGGAGTGAAAAGATGAAGAAAAAACATTGAGTGAGTAGGAATATAAAACTGAGCTCATGCTTCACATGATACCGTTTTCCCTACTGAAATATAGTAATTAAATGGACGAGAGTTATGCTACTCGTGGCTGTAAAGTCTGCTCCTAAATATATAAATGGACACTTTGAAAGTTAGTCGGTGAGCAAGCCGAAAGCATACGCAGAACCATTTTTATTTATGAACTTGATATGTGAAATTATCGCAAAAACGGTACGCTACCCTACACGCAAATCCCACTACTGACATACTCAAATGGGAAATTCCAAAAAGCAAAAATTTCTCATGTTATTTATTATTCGATTTTTTAACCAATTCATTTTCTTTATTATATGCATTTGTTACATGAGCTAACGTTTAATAAACATAAATATAAACAGCATGCACAGAGTTATTATTTTTTGCATGAGCAGAAATTCTGAGGTGTGAAACGAAGCCGTTGTCGAGACTTTACCTTTTAATGGGTATGCCTAGGCTCAATAGTACCTCTCTACTGTATTCTTTTAGTTGATAACACTAACTAACTAGCTATTTGTAACGCTTTGCTACGCTTTAATCACATTTTAAATATGTAAAACAAGCCCCTAGGGTTTGCGAATGCTAGGGAAATCATAATATTTTGGAGAAAAGTAATTGTCAGGGTTTGAAAGTTTCACACCATATGGCATGAAGTTCACGAAATCTAAATAGTGAGATAATACGGTGTCTACTAACCTTTGAACAGTCAATTCAACAATAGTAATAGGTTGTCTACTTCCGTAAACCATTCTTTAGCCTCTCTTAGTTATTATTTAACAGCATCTATTGTTAAAGTTTTGCGAGCTCAGGCAAGACCCGCTATGATCACTACCTTTTATTATTCAACGCAAATCTACTTGTTAAGACTTGCTAATGTTTTGTCAGTTTGTGTGTCTGCTTCAAAACATTAAAGTTCTTCCGCTCGATGGCTTCTTGGCAATTATAATTTTTCTGAACTGTTTATCTACGTTTATGCATCAGATCTTCAAATACGTAGAAAATTGTTCATTGTACATTATATTGTATCACGCCAGTTTGCTCCTGTACACTACACAGCTTCCTCCTACTTCACTGCATTTCTTCATTTAAATCATTCTGTTTGTTCTATTGAATTGTATATTCATTGCGCTATGCATACCGCACGTAAAACTCTAAATTCCAGTTACTTCTAAAAATGCTACCTCACGTGAGCCGCATTAATTAATTATTTGCATTCTTTACCGTCCCATGCAGCTCAACAATCATGTTTACAGATGCACTCAAGTGTGCAGTAGTGCCCTTGGTTGACATGAAATGACTTGAGTGTTTATTATGCAAAAGAGCATTTACTTCTTACTTTTGCCGTGAGTTCTGCATTGTAACGTTAATGTGAGGATGAATGTAACTGACTCGTTGTGACTTGTGTACGGTATTTTGAGAAGTCAATTTTACTCATACATCATAAGGAATCTGAAATAGAGAGACATTCAGGTTTGTTTAACTTTTTTTTAACGTAAAACCTCTATGTGGAACGTGTGTTCGACCGTCAACCCTAACAGTTGACTTCATTTTCCTAGTTATAATATTTTATTACTCTATGCTAAATACGTTCTTCTCGTGATTTTCAGGCGTTTCATTCTGCCATGATAGAAATTAACTAAATGAAAAATTACTAGCTTGTTTTTGTTCTCTTGCAACATATCTTCATCATTGCCGTTTCATACACGAGTCGAACTCAAGTCCATGGTCACCTTTTTGTTACCATTCATTCTATGATGCGAAAGTACAATGAATGATTCTTCTCAATATCCGCATTGTAAAATGGAATGTACATGTACCTGCTTCAAGAAGTGGAGTATTTAAAATTATCATGTATGATACATAATAAAAAAATATCCTTAAATTACTGACTTATATTTTCATAAACTTTTCCATTCTACACGGAATCAGTTTACCAGGAATTCGCATGCTCCCATCCAAAAAAAATAACGATATAAAACTTCTAATAAAACGCATGATATTTTATTATTATTATTGTTTGCATATAATATTGCACGAAAAGAAGTACTTTGAATTACAACCAAAAGATAAGCAACTGATGGGATGATGAGAAAACAGAATTCAGTGGGAAACAAGAAGTAGAGTAATTCGTGTGATCTAAACTAAAGTAAAAGTTCAAAATATATTAGCTATAGGTTAATATATCAAAAATGCATTTGCTCAACGTGGAGCACCTGATCAGTTACAACAGCACATCCAAACATATCAAACATCTACATACCTGTCTATTTGATCTTGTGTATAAAATACTTTTTGAAAATCGCTATCTGATTGATTGAACTCACTTCTGCTCCCAAGACTGATGGTAGTTCCGCATTGCAGTTTTTCATACTGATATGAAAATGAACATATGAATGAACATATTTAATGTTTTTTTTCTTTATGCCATGGAATCTTAATATATATATATTATATATATATGCACTAACGAAAAATGATATAAACACTGACAACACATTTGCATCGTTGTTACCATAAAACATTTCTAAGCACACTTGAGAAATTATTGATAATACTTTTTCTATCATTTCATTTCGCCGCTGAGTGTTGTTTGCCAAAATTTACAAGTACCTGCCATGTTTACCATGGTTAAAGACCAATAAGTCTTTACGAAAATATTGTTATTTTTATGATTACAAATTACAAACATTGATCGAATGCTTTATCTTGATCTTAACCTAAAGTAGACAACATTTTATTTTGCAGGTGATATACACAAGGAACAAAGGACAAGCGAGCTATTGAGATATGATAAAACGACCACTATATCTGCACACGTATTTCTAATTAGCAGCTGTTCAGAAGAATTTATACGATGACTTGTTCTTTAGTGTAAATCGGGCTCATTGTTGATGCAGTTCAATATAGTCAACAGTTCCTCCATCGTGATCTGTTCGTGATTAAAGTTCAATCAATATTTACAAGCGCTGGCGTTGTGTTCGTGAGTTAAGTCGCCAGTTGGGGAAACACGAACGAAGACAATCTATAGCTGATTACCTATATGGTCAACGTTTCGAAGATATGGATAATGAAAACGAAAACAAATATTGAACTATCGATTGATCGGGACAGGCTAATTGTAAGTCGTTTGGCAAGGTTTATAGCTTAAAACGATCTTTGAGATGGTTTGACATGATTACAAGCAAGTGTACTCACAAATGTGTTTTGTATTTCTATAAAGTCAAACTTTTTGTAACAAAACTATTTCAAAAGAATAAAAGTTTTAAAAGTGCTTACCTTGTTTGGTGGCAGCTACAGTGTCGCCATCAGAAGACACCTGTAACAAAGAAGGTAACTGTTCAGATCCAGAGTCCGTAAGAGTTGGGCTCACGGACGTGGACGGGGTCAATGGGGAGTAGTTGAAGCGGGGCTGATGAGGATATGAAATCGTGATAACCACCATGATTTCCCGTTGTATAATATGACTTTGTATTCTGTTTGACAGTGTTGCCAATGTTGCACTATTGGATGGATTTTGAGATCTTTGAAAAGTCAAAACTTTTTTCCTTTTCTTCCTTGTTTATTATCCACGACTTTGACATGACAAACGACTGGTTGCCTCCGAAAAAAACTTTGCATGTGACTACTACTCCGCCTCCGGTTTAATTGAAAACGTTCTCCACTTTGAGAGGAGTACAGTTCAACCGGAACCGGACGTTGGGTATGAATAGAATAGAAGAGTGGGAAAGTGGAGAGAGTGTGTTTAGAACAATGAACAAACTTGTGTTTTGCCAGAGACAAACGAAAACTGTAACGGTATCAACCGCAAATGAGTAAGTTGAACCGCTGAAGCATTTAGTGTATTAAGTTGGAACATTCACCAGTCACCAGTAGCCGATGTTACATGCAGACTACTGCATCACTGACTGATGGATTATCACTTGAATTCGAAGTTTCCGTTGTCATTGTTAGAAAAGTTGGCTGATTAAAAGAGCAATTTAAATGTTATACCTTCCTTGTGCACTATTTTTTTACCAATCTTTTCGTGTCACTGTGTATCATTAAATTGATTAAGCGAGTCGAGTCAAGCAAAGTCCGTACAAGCACGGTGTAAGTAATTTCCCGAACGTATAAAGCTACTTTTTCGCTATTACATAATAACAAATTTTATCAAGCGTTGAAGAGTTTATGAGTGTGTCAACAATCTAAAGGATTGCATTACTTCCTTCATTCTTTTGTTTTCACTCTTTCAGAGATTGCAATTAGAGATGATCGATGGTGGCAAGGTGTCAAGGGTCAATTTCTGAGGGATGTCAACACTTTTAAGGTTGTAGGGTTACACTTTTGCAAAAAAAATTAGTAGCGATGCAGCATTATATTCGCAGTCACTTGAGTTGGTTAATTTTCTGTATTGAAACTTGCACGCTACTGTTTGTCATTTTTGGTAATGCATCGGTTGATGCATGTGCTCATTCGAAGCGCAGTAGGCCTCCAGGGCTGGTGAACCTTTCTTCTTGCTCAACCTTCAGGGGAAATTATTAGAAACTTTTAGTAAAACTTAGGCACTATAGAATTAATATGTATCTTTTTTGCAAGTGCAATTTACGCTGCAGCAATAATAAGCAAAAGCAATAGTGCAATGATCGATTAACTGGTTAAAACATTCATTCACTGTCAATCATTATAAAATCCTAATGAGGAACTGCCAACATCATATTATAGTATTGAAATGCAATGGCTTCAAATAATGAAAGCAGTTATGCACCGTGTTTCCTCTATATAAGTCTAGTAAACCAGACAAAAGGCGACCAGCATGATATTATTACGCATTTTACACTTATCACAGCAAATCCTTCCAATACTGCTTTTTTGTGACATCAGACAATGATTTATGACATCCAAACTCATTTCCTCACCTAATTCGTAGTCGGGTTGCTCCAACTACAACTGTTCACACCTACAAAACCTGAATAAAAATTGTAATCTGCTACGAATACAGTGTGAGTTAAGAAAGCAATACTATGGAAAACAGGCTGATGGCACAATGCACTCATTTCCGACTCTCCAAACGCATCAATCCTACTGTTTCCTTTGTCACCGTCCATGATGTACGATTATCGCCAAGCTTGTCATTTTCCGTTAAATGCCTCCCGTCGAGACTTTCAATGAACGTGGATTTACCAACCGAATATGTATCAAACGATGCGTGTTACGAAATTTCTATGTGCACAGGTTTATCAAGATACAAGATCTTCTAGACAAAAACCCCCCAACTAAACTGGAGACGGTATGGGTAAAAGCACCCAAAAAGGATGTTGGGTGTCTACATACAGCTGCTTGTTGTCAAAGAGGTTGCATTGATTTTGAAAGGTATGCTAATCAGCTTTGCACAACCAACTGAGAAGATATAGTTTTTACATGCAGCTGAGTTACCGGAATGAGTTTTACAAGTAATGCCAAAGACATTGCTACTTTCAGAATTTCTAATACCCCCAGACATCACCCATATATGAGAAAGGTACAGTATGTTCGTACTGCTTCCTGCTGAAATGATTAATCTATAGCTATTACATTCTATTTAATAAAAAGAACTATTATTCTGAAAGCGCACTCAAGTCTTGTGCATCTTTGCATAGTAGATTTTTGATTTTGATAACCCAGCAGGACACTGGTGGTGACGCCAAAGCATTTAAAATGCACATTGTTGTGAAGATATCGCCATATTTTGAATCGTATAAGATAATTTACATGGGATTGTAGGCGCTTGCATAACATGCAAATAAAAACCTGTGATTATTATGCACATGTGATAATGGCTAGAGTACACAGTCGTAGTAAACACAAAGACACATATGCACGGTCAACCTCAGAATTTACAGCGCGTCGATGACCCTTTGCATACTTTTTGAACAGAGATTTGTCTCCTATTTGCACGCCTACACATGAGTGCATACAATGGTGTTAGTGCAACATAGTCATTATTTCCATCAACATGTGCGTAGCTTCTTTGGAGTTTTTATCGTTTCAGACTGTACGCAGAGCTGCAAACAAGTTTTAAACATTTCCCTAATACTACCTGCTCACATTTCCACCCTAAATAGTTCAGAAAACGGAAAATGGGAGACCATGCCAAATTAGAGAGCAAGATGATCACCGGAAGGAAACATGCTATGTAATAGACAGGGGATTGCATTTTCACAATGTATACTAACCAAGTGAGTGTGGTCTTTAATGTTTTATGAATTTCCTCACTTGATCCACTAGTTTGAAGATCCTTTATCTTTCAATCTATACGTTAAGTGGGGAGAACTGTATCAGGCCGGTTGTTCGTTCGTCAATTTATCTTGTGTCAGAAAGAAACAAGAGCACACTATAGATGCACATTCTAGATGAACAAACTTGACAGACCTGGATGTGATTCAATCCATGCTCAAATGTTGATCATGGACGACAGAAAATCCTCGTTGAATGATAATCATATGGCTTAGGTATATAGTCAAGACCATTCTAACTGTTTGTCTTGATTTATCCGTTATTTATTGTTATGGCTCCTTCATTTCATATGAGATTTAAAAATTGATTAACATAACACGTCATTTCATCGAATCACTTAAAGCGTGTCGTTTACTTACAACATTCGAGAATATCCTTGAGGTAAAACATGTTACAGTTCAAGTTTACGAGTGAATCAGTTTCTGGCTGCATACATTTCTGATGATGCCACACAATGCCGAAGGCTCATTTATCGGATCTTATGTGAGCCAGTGAACTAAAAGTGAGCTGTACAGGATGTTTTAAAATTGTGCTAAAGCATTATATAGCATAACCAGACCAACCAAATTGTTGATGGTTTGCGCACATACCAACAACAAATAACTGAAGCGTGGACATAGTATTTTTTGCAATCGAATGTGTGACTGAAGGGGTAACGAGGGTAAAAATGTAACTGGATATTTTTTGTAATAAGCAATTTTCGAAAATGTATTCGTGTATGAACCAATCCGAGAAAAAAAATCAGGTTAAATATACTTGCTAAATTCTTGTAAATCTGCTGTATGTAAAGCATTGCGGTTTTCAGATATTATCACATCCACCTCACTCTCTCGCATCCTGTTCATAAAGTGCCTTTTAAAATCGCCGACTTAGGCCTGTCGAATTAAACTAAGGTAAAACCGCAATCCCTAATACCACATGGTACGAATTATGCAATTTATAGTCCATGCGGCAGGGATTGGGGATGAAAGAATCGACGGTAAATGGTAGTGGCAACCCTGTTCTACAAAAAGACGCTTAATGTATATAAAAAGTGGCCTATATTAAGACCGTAAATATCAAAGAAACCAGAAACCTATATCGGAAGTGTCAATCAGAACGAATAAAACTTATGCATACTATTACGTAAGAAAAATATTCTTTGCAATGAATTTGATGATTTCAATCATGCAATTGTTTGTTTTCAACGACATAAGCAGCAAATGCTCAGATGGTTTATCTAGATTTAATTGAATCGTTATATTATGTCATCTTGGGTAAATACGTCAGCCCAAGTTGATTAAATGCCGGATAAATGTGAAGTATTTGAACGAAGGTGAGTACTTTTACAAGTTTCATCTTCAGTGTGCAGCTCTGCAATGTGAATCCAATCGAAAACGAGACAATGCAACTGTGTGGCAATTAAACAAAAAAATTGAACAATGAAAGTGATTTACTGTTTGCAATGAAGAGTGATTGCACGAGATAAAAAATATTTGTTAATATTTAAAAGTTGACGTGCTCGCTAATACGTGCAAAGTGATTAGCAGATAATTGTGAGGGAATATGTGGGTACATCAACGCTGTACAATTGTAATGATGATGACATTAGAGGGAATTTCCTCGGTTTCTAGTGTTTATAAAAAAAGTGTAAATATAGATATGAGTCATGAAAGAACATAAACACTTCTTCGTATTAGCTCAACTAAGTAGAGGCAATGTGAAAATCGGACTTATTTAACACCTTCTTACAATATTTCACATCATATGCTTGATCATACATGTACTTTTTGACTACCATCTCGCATTTTCAACAACCCGAGAGAGAATTCAACAATGTGATGAGGCAATTTGATATTCCCATGCTGTGTTTATCCTTCGTTCCCTATTTGCCTGGAGTGGATCACAAAAGGCTTCGTAATTTATGACCAGCCACACAAACTGCGTTTTTACGACCAGCCAAACTAAACCTGCAGAATTCTTATGCTCAACCTAAAGTTTCCAATCATTACACTCTGTTCAGCAATATTATAAATGACACAATAAATGTAAGCTTAATATCAAACTTTTTCAGAGAAGAAACTCTATTGATTAGCTCGATTCTTGCACTATAATGAGGCGAAGCTGAAGCACAAGCGAAAGTAGAATGTTTTCAGAAAAATATTTTTCACATGAAGTTTGCAAACTTTAAATAAAAAAAACTTTTACCGGTTTCCAAAGGACATGAAAGAGTGTACCAGGAAGGTCACTTTTTCCAACCCTTAATTACGACTCACTTGAGAACTATTCATTCAAAAATCTTCTCCCGTCAGTTGAATAGATTCATTCCCTCAATACCAGCTCAGAAAAAGTTGAAAAACTCACATCATCAATCTTTTTTCCTTTTCGTTTCTTGCCTATTTTGCACATGCACTGCACACAATGAGCGAACAAAGGAGAAGTAGAAATAGAGAAGGGCAGAAAGTGACTCAATTCCAGTAAGCCACCAATGGAAAAATTCACATCATACCTTTCTCATACACAAATCAACTACTACTTTTCAGCACATTCATATGAACGATTTCACAGCAAATCCTAAACTTGTGCTCGTGCTCCTGCAAGTGAATGAAGTTCAAAGAGGAAAATTCGGATAGGGATGATCACAACTCATCCATAATACATAATCCCCCGCAAATATACGGGAAATGCACACACGCGCTCATGAGACAACCTCACAACCAACAAAATATAAGATCCATTTTTCTATACAGAAGTAAACATTAGCAATCGCGAAAATGAACAAGGTAAAAAAAAGTCTAAGAACTGGTAGTAGCCAATATTGATAGAAGCTTTGATACTCGTCCTAATAGGTATATTAAAATAGGAGCAACAACAACTTAACCAGCGGGAGAGAAACTCGACGAAAAACACGAGATTCGCATAGAATGAGACAGAGGAGCTCTCATGTAACTTTGATGCGTGGGCGACCACGGTTAGAGTTTTACTAGCCATTCAATCTCTCAGACATTTTCGTTATATATATGTTGCAGGGAAAAAGACTTGTTATATCTCGTGTATTTAATCATCATCAGCATCATTGTTGGGAGTTTACTTTATTACGAACGTAGTCAATACACAGAGATGCTGTTTAGGCCTTGGGTGCAAACACAGAGAGACATTCTATATAGCCTGTGGTACTCTTTCTACACGAAAGACACAGGTAAGCGCAAAAAAGGATCAGTAAAAATCCTATCTATCTGACTAAAAGGCAGATAGATTTGTAGAAGGAATAGTGAAAAGCAATAGACTTCACTGTCTGCATTACATGCATATGTGTTCACCTTTACAACGACTTACATGTGTTACGTTCAAACAATCTGAAACAAGTGATTGTGCACTCGTGTGCTGGTGGTGGTGGATGATGGTGTCGTACATATTGTGCCATAATGCATAGCGCCGTTTTGTTGCCAACCATGGGATTGCAATAATATGGGTGTAAAAGGCTCCTCAACAATAAGCAAAGTTTACCATATGCACAATGAGCTTTATACATTATGCGCTGTTAGGAGAGAACATGCTGATCGCTCATCAAACTACATATGTCTGAACGCTGCAATGGAAATAACCAAATTCAACAACCAGCGTGATTACCCTTCCCAGACTATGAACGATTTAGCGAAAAAAGAGTTTACTTTCCTCATTTACTTACTTCATTGTACACTGACTATTAAACTGTTATTGCTAGCTTCTTTTTTCCAACATTTTACTGATGACAGCATGCACCATAATAAGTTGTTCCCTAGTGTTCTTGTATAATTTCGACGTCTGCATTTGTGATAAGGGTGGCACGCATCCATCCTCGTCCCTTTTATTGAATAGTATATTAAAATGCTTGAAAGTTCAGCAACGTACATTATCATCGTGATGCAGTTTACTTCATCATCATTATCGTATGAACTTGTCCACAGGTGAATTAGGAATAGGAATGTGGAAGGTGGCAGACAAGAAAAAAAATGCAAACCGCATAATGTATGTGTTTAAGATGTCCAGAGTCTCCTTGACAAGCAGTATTGTACAAGATTTTTCAATGGGGATTTTATGTAATATAATATTTATTGTATTTGATGATCATCATGATCATGATGAGAACAAGTGGAAGATTGCATTGCACAGCATTTTATAAAGTACAAAACATTCTACAACTCCTCTGAGCATAACACTGTTGTAAATCTTGTGTTGGTTGCAGCTAGCATCATGATTCATAAAATTTCCAGTATCAGTAAGAAATCTGGAATAACTCTAAAGAAAATTAACTGGGATAGAGGGGTATCAATATAAAAATTCCTTATAAAATATGTGGCCAAGTCCTCAATATCAGAAGAAGTAGTAACAAAGAATGTAAAGCTACACGTGGATAAAGGCTTTAGGCTACTATGAAAACATCTTGTTTCAAAAAAATCTCCAATATTTTGAAATAAATAGGCTGTAAAACCGGTGAGAAAGGGGTGTTGTTTTTGTTTACTTTTACATGCTTGCCTATTTTTCCAAATCAAATCTTTTCCAATTCAAAACTTTACATCATTTCTGACTCGAATCAAAGTCAGAACACAAGTTCGAGTCCTGGAGGAAAATTGTTTGCTGCCTTTTTATCTGTGTAACCTACGAAATAAATAAAATCGAGACAAGTTTCTACACTGCTCGTGACTTATAAAGAATACGAATTATGTTTCTTATATCAGCTAACCGACAGTTCGTATCATATCCTGTTTACTTGAATCTGGACTTACGTAATCCAATCTATATGTACATATAGATACGTGCATATATTATGCATATGACCTAGAACTTTTCATCATCATACCTGTCATTTAACAAAATATATATGAGTATAATATCCTTGTTTACATTGTTCGACTCTGCGCAGTCCTATTTTCCCATGAATTGCTTTTGAAGCTCTGCTTATTTGCGCCTAAAAGAACAAAACCAGTTAACGAGCTTCTCCAAATGTTTGAACGTAAACTATTCCGAATTGGTTACTTCCCACCACCTTCATTATGTCGATGAAATGAGGAAGAAATATTTGGTTAAGCATGTTTCATTAACTACAAGATCACTCACGAGTTGTACTTTCGATCTTTGTACAAAAAGCCCCATATAAAACCACAATACTGCAATCCATGTAACTACAAGAAGTGTAGAGTAAAAGAGCAAGAGCTTACTTTATCGTACAAAAAATTCTCTACCTGGAGAACATAAATGCAGTCATCTGTCAGAGATTCTATCGTAGCTCACAGGATTTTACATCCTTTTTCTCTGTCGGCTTAATAGCTCAACTCATGGCAATTAGCTCAAAAGCAAGGACAGGTAGGATAATGTTGGTTGCACCTTTTCATAATACATACGAGAATAAATACAACTCTCTGTAAAAAAAATTCAGCAAAGGAAGGAGTGCACAGTGTACTATTATGTGTGTGTAACATTGTAACGAGAATTGACAGATAGGGATTTTCTTTTACATGGAAAATCTTGCACAAATACCTATGCACGATGTGAGTAATTTACAGCATGAATCACGGTAAAATGCACAACTCACACAATCAGTCACTTGAAGGCATAAAATCCACGGTCACATCATCAATTTATTTGTTACTTTTGTAATTAGGACTGTATAACAGAGCATATGCCTCCTGGAAGGCAAACTATTTTTAAATTTAGCTTTGCTACATATGCAACGACATGTACAAGAAAACTGAAAATTGTCTGTTTTAAGTCACAATGGTCCAGCAATAGTTAACCTAAAAAAGTGATAAAGGATTAGGTTGACTTTGTAATGAATTGCGTGCAGAAGAGTTTCTTGGCAAGGATTCTGGATGGATGTTGCAAATTACGCAATACGTAAGCTCAACACTGAAATTGAGAGCTGAAAAAAGATCATTCTCGCGGAAAAAAAATCCAGGGCAGTAGCCAACACAGCCACATGCTTCTTTCCATAACAATTTCCACTTACTTGATTTATATTAATGGGTGTTGCTTTCGCATCGGATGGAGAAATCCATTTAAAATTCATGGAAACGTCAGAATCACAGTGAGTTTTTGCCATAGCTTTAGTTAAAATGAGAATCCTCATCCTTTTTCTTATTGTTAGTCTATCAAGACGCTGTCCTTTTAAGTATTTATCATTCAAAATATTCTAAGTCGACGAGATGACAGTTCACTGGTAGTATTTGCTGCTGGCATTTTAAGTTCTTCCCTTGAAAGGGCGCATATAAGCGCATTTCTATATGCAAATATTGTATGCAGCTGTCAGAGCAGGTTTTGTTCGTTGTCCTTCTGAGCTCATTTGCATGAAACAGAAAGCATTAGAACAAATAAAGTTACCCAGTACTATGTTTAAACTCAAACAGATGAGTAAGCTTTGATGGTCGGTGCATGACGTGGCGATATAACGCATGGCTTATCTAGTATGCAATAGGACTACAGATACTTAGGGAAAATGACGTAATCGGATATTTTTGACCAGTTATTAATTGCTATTGAGAACGCTAAGAGTTAGTGCTACACATTATGGCAAGAATAATACCTACTTCTATTTACTCTTTCGTGACGCCTTTTAAAAAATTCAATTTTGTGTACAAACGTGCGATTCACCGTTCACTTGAACTAGCTTGACGGTGTCGTCAAATAGTCATATCAGAAAACTGACAATGAGTACAGTAAAGTAAAGGTGGATATTGCATGGGTACCATATTCACTTTACGTATTATTTCGGGATTGAGATTAGAGCTCACGTTTAAAATGTCAAAAACCCGTTTTTTACAAATGAGTGATAACTAGTGCCTATACTAAAACAGGACCAGCTTCAACGAAATTGATGTGGCGAATGCGGCATATGCTTCAGTTAGTCATGTGAGTGATGCACTGAAGGATGAATTTCCAACGAAATACGTTAAATATTTTCACCTGTAGGAATTACATACTGGCTAAAATTATTCAATATTATAAAACTCAGCAACGTTGTAATATCACTGGTAATTGAAACAAGATGAAATAAGTTTTATGGTCAGTAGTCGATCTATTTCAGCTAATGCGCTTAAAAATGTATTTTTCAGGAATACTCATCGAAAGCGACTACTTTGAGACTAGCTCGAAGTTTACAAAAATTTCTAAAGATAGGTTTAATAAACGGGACAATTAGAGTGCTAATCGCGATATTCTTGTACTTTTATTTATTTACATTAGAATAACGCTTATAGACACAAATTTTGATTTTATATGCATTTTTTTGAGAATCTTTCAATTGTTTGACTGTGGATTTAAGATACGTTTTGTCGGCGACCACACAGAACGCAACTTGTTAAAAGAGGCTTCATCTTACATTCTTACTTGTCTTGCAAAATATTGCAAGGTCTTTTAATGAACGACGTAAATTAAAGATTTTCATTCATTTATTATCCTTTGTAAATGCTAACTCATCTTTTAGTGGAATAGTAAAGCATGGCTCAATACTTATTGGTGGAGTACGTGAATACTAGAAAGAAATATTTTAATCTGCCAACCGCAGTCACCTCAGCACAAAAGCTGCTAAAAGTATGCAATAGTGCCGCTATTCAATTGTGCTGTCGGCGTGAGTCGTGTAACCTTTACCAAAACAAAGGAGTTTGCGTAAAAGTAAATAATGATGGGATCGTAAGATGTATCCATTATTTATGTAGTCATTTTATACTACCGAAGCGTCTAACGTAAATTTGCAACCTGTATATGTTTGGACGGTTTTAAATGGAGGGGTTTTGAAAGTATGTGTGTAAATTTTACAAAATAACAAGTAACTCTATGTTGATTATTTAAAGTTTTCAAATAACTGTCGACAAATTAATTTAATTTAACATTTTTACTCTTCCAACAAAAAATATTTTTCAATTAATAACCAAACTCAAACTCCACCATGACCATAGGTATGGTGTAAAATTGTTACCAATTCTTAATTTTCATCGTATTTTCCAAAATAATTACCCGCCTAATGCATATTTTTACATGTAGCCATTTTAGGTAAAACAGGGAGAGAGAGTAAAATAGGTAAGGTTTGCATACTCTCATGGTTTTCAACTTTTCCATGGCAAGATTTAATAAGCATGATAAGTTTTGATGAGACACCAACATATAAACTCACAAGTGGGAAAATTATTTATAAAATTGAAAGTAATTTTCGTAAATTGTTTAAAGGCTTTTGAACTCTTAAGCAATATAACGTGTGAAACAATAAGCGAAGAAGATTATTTTCAAGGTCTGGCATCTTCTCAAACACCTAATACACGCTATGAATAAGTCAGCGTCCATTAGATGCATGTATTATCGATTTTTTTACTGATAAAAATCCATCACAACTAATAATGATTTGACCAGGATTGAGCAACACAACCAAATCACATTTCTATGCCAAGAAATATCTGGGATTGGTAGGATTAATTAATTGAAACAACAAGGTGCGAACTATGTAGCCCATTTGCGTACGTTCAGAGTTGTCCCTTTCAAGATCGTTACCACAAATGGAGAACGGAGCTACTATTTCAAGTACTTTATTGTCACAATTGACCATATGCTAGCCAAATTTTCAAATACAGCTCACTACTAATTCAGCAAGAGTTGGCAAATTAACCGTTTGGAATTAATTCCTTGTTAGTATTTTTTTCTTACGACAGCATGCAAAATCTCAATACGTACTTCAACAGTCATGCTCACGTACCACGTTTTACCATCTTTCTTAATGAATGCACGACAACGAGGTCCATTCACTTTTCTTGGGGTCTTAGCATTCGCACGAGAAGATCCACACGTATGAAAAAGTACACAGGAGCATTGCAAAAATCCAATGTCAGGCGTGGAATGTTTTTGATATAATGAAGCTCACAAATACATTCTATCTAAAAGCCTTTCCTATTTACTTAAATGTTAACTTTCTTATGTACATTAAAAATCTGCAAAGCTCTTCGACTCGAGTTGAGTAGAGTACAGAATAGGAAAGATTTTCCACCCATGAGCAATCATCATCTCTCACTTTATCAGGCAGCACAAAGCAGATCGGTCACGGACAATCATGAATCCTGTACAGATTTATGAACCTCTCAGCATCATTTTTCACTATTTTTAATCTTTATCATTAACTCCAACAAAGATTTTCTCGTCAGCCTGTCCTCATTCACTAAGATGTTTATTAACTCAAGCAGGTTCTTTTGTAGAGGTACGAGTTGATGAGAAGTGTATTTTGTTTTTCTTACACTCCTAGCAACAATACAGTCATTTCAGTCAATTATATTTAAATACTTTATGAGCTTTGCTGATTACTCTGGACATACCGATTGAATCTTGTTAACAGATGCTATGTGCTTGGTATGATGGATGTATTAATTAATGTTTTTTTTTACATTTTTCAGGGCTTTAAACTCTATGCATTTTTATAAAAGAAGAACTTGCACAAACAAGTTGCACGCAATTTAACAATTGACGAATGAAATGCACTATTCCTGCATTTTAACGGCAAAGAAGTATTATTATATCAAGTAACAGGAAAAGAGATCGTCACGATGCAATGCAACTTGCATGACATTGGCATTTGACATTGCATGCATTATTGTTTTACGAAACTGTGATAATGCAGTGAACTATTTTGTTGAGTTAGTGGAAACGTGAAGCGTGGCTAGATGATTGGGATTGGGATTACACATTGCACTCCTAATATAAAAGTACCCCACATTTCAGCTTAGATTGTACCGTGATAAACTGTTATGCTCCGCTCCTACAACACTTTCAAAAAAATAATAAAGCTTACTTTCTCGCCATTCCTAACAAAAGATACATCACATCACACACATACACACGAATACACTCAATCAATTTTTTCCACTAATTATGAACTACAGCGATATGATTATTATTAGATAGCTAGAGGGGTTGAAATGTTTTCCTTGTTGTTAGTTACGCTACTTATGAGAATCAAATCTTCTCAAAAAGTTCCAGCTGGAGACTATCTACTTTCTACCAAAACCAAAATTACTCAAAAGCACTTCTAGTATGATTCGAACAGAGAAATGTAGAATTGAGCATGGCATGATTCTATGTAAACTATTCAATGACGTAATACACAAGTGATAGGAAGCAATCACCATTTTATAGCAATAAATTACATATTCATCACGCTGAAATGTTTATGACTCACAGATAGAGGACAAAAACGAAGAACTCTCTTCATTCATGGCATTCCCACAACTGAACCTTTATCGTTTTTTGCAAAGAAGCTTGCACCAAGAACAATACAATGGAAGGTGAAGGATCTTACTTGATATCACATGTCACGGAGTACATAAATTACATTTTAATCTTGTATTTTTATATATAAGCAACAGTAATCCACTTCTGCTTTTTCATCAGTGTCTATGTATATTATGTATATGAGAAGCATTTTATGGAGTATCTCTTGCATTCTAACCAGTGGTAGTAGTTTAGCTCTTCAGATAATTCGTTTTGTGACGGTTTATCCATGTTTCATGGGCTCTACGAATTTTATATCCTAAAGAATATGTTTGAATTTTCTGGTTTGGAAAAAGCCAAAATGCACTTTGCAGACTTTGCATTTATATGCATGGATACATTGGATACAGGTCGTAGATAGGTGGATGATTCCATATAAATCCTTGACTGGCTGAATATCCCTTCCACAGAAGGGAAGCTTACAAGCTTGGGTAATACTACTGAACGTTGCTTGCAGTGATATTATGCCAAAAACATCCCCGTAAAAACTTCAATCAAAAGGTTTAAAGGAAACACTAGGATTCTACACACGCCGCGCAATATAACCCATTGATTTCCTCAAAGGATTCGATCAACACGAGAATATCAAAGTATGAGTACTTCAAGCAAATTATGACAATTGCATGGAATGAAGTAGCAGACTACGTAACGTGACTTTCTTGATTTGCCGGTCATTTTATTTTAAAAATCGCAAAGGAAAACATAAAAAATCAAAAGTTTCCTTTTAAGACGACATGGTTATTGAGTAAAATTGCTTCCGATTTCAAGTTTACCATTTATCTTTCGTTCCTTCGAAAGTTGTTGCGAATGTTTTGCTAACAAAAAAATGAAGCATACAATAGGAAGGGAGTTTTTAAGGAAGGAGTAAGACATATGAGAAGATAAAAACGAGAAAAGCCATCTCTCTCCCTCCCCATGCTGTCAGTAAAACAAAGGGATTTGGTGTGACACTCAATATAACTGCATCAGTTGCCTTATTTGTCTTGAAAGGAAAATTGAATTGAATATTTTATGAGGAAAATCAATACTCCTAAAAGCATTCTTTATCTTTATTGAAGAAACAAAGACGTGGACGTAGTAGTATCAGGGTCGGATGAAAAAAATATATACCTACGTATTGTTTACTACTAATGAACATTACGTGCCAAAACTCACTGTAAGATCATCTTTCTTTTACAATCAGCTAAACTCCACCATACCTTTTAAATGAAGTAACTATTAACTAATATCAATAGGGTACATACATAGGTAGTTCAGAGTTAAGTTTCATTGGGTATCGTGTTAACGTCTTAACCACAATTTATCCATCTTTAATGATTTTGTTTGCATGATAATCGTCTTGAAATACAAAGGTGCCATCATTTGAGCTGTTTTATTCATCCGTAATTAAACGTAATTGATTTATACATTTTGCACTGGTTAAAATAAGTCCTTACATACACTTCGAACTGGTTATTTCGTGATCCAGTCATTCACATGGTAAAGGTAAAAGTAAATAACAATGAATAACATGTCTTCCACATTGTTTCTTCCGTGTTCCTTGATGCACGTAATTCAGTGAGATATAAAAGTAATAAAAACGTGGTTTGCTGAAAAAACCAGAATTTTTGGTGAGTTAAGCTGTCTGTCAGACTATGCTTGATTCAGTGCCCATATATAAAAAGGCGAATTCTTCCAACAATGATAAACATATTCGTGTATTTCACAAAGGAGAGAGGTTATATAGGGATCTTACAGAGTGTACTAAAAACTAGCCATGAAACATGGTGTGATTGTGTGATGCTATTGTTAAGGAACTAAAATCTTTAAAAATACGAAGTCACATTTTCATTCTCTAGACGAGAAAGCATAGCTTGTTCACGAGACAACATGTTGCGCATAAGCTAAAATATTTTCACTGGTCAATGATAAAAACTATAGAAAAATTATGGTCAAGTCCTGCCATAAACTCATCATTAGGAGAACTCATCATCATCATCCAGGAGAAGCACAAAAGAAGATATATGGGAGCGTGTGAGTAGGAAAAGGAGGAGAAGAGAATAAGATCAAGTGGAAATTGAAAAAGACAGCCTGTCTCCCTGATGAGTCGTCAACTAAATAATCCCTTCAACTTTTGTCTGTACGTGAGCCATCATAGTATGAAAGTTTCTGCACAAGTTCATAGACTCTTTCTAACATATCACAAGTTCCAAAATGTAAGTAAACCTTCATTTCATTATCCGACTGCAAGTCTAGGTTCATACATTCACTATTCTTTATTATCCTATTCACTGCAATAGCAATCGTCATGATTTTTTATTAGAAAAAGAGAGAAAAAATACAAATGTACCTACATACAACCCAGAAGCTACAGCTAACAATAAAAATGCAATGCCTATGAATTGCACGCTCCTTTTGTTAATGCCAACTACTTTATTCAAGAGTGAAATGAATGTACGTCCATACTCATCTTATACGACCTTTTATTATTTACATATTATCCGAGCTATATGCAAGCTTGTGCAATATGAGTAACTAAAGCCAGGTAAACATTGAAAAAAGTGGATTTGAAAGAAAGCCTGATCCATCGTATTCCTGACAGTACAGTGACCATTGCCTAAAAAGTCAGTTTCATTGAGATATGAGCAAGTGGCGAAGTCACGCCGGTCATAAACCCTCTTTACGTACATCGTTCTAAACAATATGCATACAATCTATATATATAAAATCCAGTCATCAGTCTGGGATCAGGCGGTCATTTTAACACCCAAAAAGTCATCGAAAGATGAGCTTAGTTTTGTACCATTTTCTCATAATCTAC
>JAHZNA010004807.1:0-10647 GCA_027743935.1 Sinodicranocentrus sp. ZH6 | reverse complement strand
CTTTCCCCAAATGATAAACAGTATAGTATTTTTGTGCATCAAACTGCGATCGAGATACTCGGCTGGGGAGGGGTATTAGCATGTCGGCTCTTTTAGTGCAGTGACACTGGTCGACTACAGGATGACTGACTGGCAGAATCTCAAGTTGACATGGTATAATCATTAACATCTTGTGTAAATGTACTTCGCGAGAAGAATGAGACAAGTAAAACTAAGGTCGGCTGTATGTTCGTTTATATAGCCTTATCACTCAGTAACACGAACGTTGCAAGTGTCGCCGTTTTTTTCGATCCTTTGTTAAGCCCGAAAACATTTCACACCGAAGTTGTCCCATTGTTCTTTCATCGTTTTGCCTAAATTCTAAAAAAATGGAACATTCTTTTAAAAAAGTATTCAATGTGTTCCTTACGACCTTAGCATAAGCACATCATTCCAGTTTCTGTTAGCTTCGGGTTTTTTGTACACATTAGATACATTCGTCAGAAAAACAGATCTGGGGATAATCCATCGTCACTTCCACACTCCAGCAGTGCTGACCAAAATAAACAACTTACAGAATATGTGTTCGTTCTTACACACTTCTATATCATTCATTGCATTAACCTGAAAAATTTTCTGTCCCACTTTTAAATTTTTATGGATTCCCCACTGTTCCAATGTGCAACTATAAAGCTCACAAGTGTGAGTTGAGGTTGTTGTGTTCAATCTGAAAAACTCGGTGATCCACCCGAAAGAGAGTTTACTCATCACAAGTATGTAAGAACACATTTCCTTCGTTATGTTTCTTTACTCAAATCAATTTCAGTTTTTGTGATTACTGCACTACACATTTCCGAAACGAAGACTGGTAGATCATTCATTCATTGACAGTTTTGAATTTGTCGGATTGGATTTGGACTTTAAATGTCTTGCACGTGTCCCTAAAATACGCAACAGAACAGCTTTAACAATTTAGGTTGGATGGGGGCATTTGGTTACAATGACATTGTCATCGCGTCGTGTGTTAAATACACGATATTGCTCATTTATTTTATCCGAGTTAGCATAGCTCCGCAGTGAAAGTGAAAACCATTTAAAGAATTAACATGTGCACATAATCCTAATTCGCCTTTGTCGTTCTATCGTGTACCTACAGAGTGCATGGAGATGCAGACGGTAATTAACTAGAAGTCACCTTGATTGCAGTTTACGTCACCAGCATGTCATCGTACAAGGGAGCATATGTAAGTTTCAATACTTCGTTCGTTAAACTCTAAATGTTTTGTATATTGTGCATGCATTCTGTAGAATCATAGGTCTACTACTAGCTCTATGAATGAGTACTGAGTAGTACTAAACGACATCGTCGTCTAGTTATCTACACAATAATACATGTACGTATGGGAAATCTCTGCACGCCCTGTTGAGTTTATCGTTCAGTAACATTTAATGTGAATGAACACTGAAAGATGACACCCATAAGCGAAGAAAGCTACTTTACCGTGTATATCTTCTTTTTTTCGAATTCTGGAAACTGTCCATTTTTTCCTCAAAATCACATGCGTTCTCCATTCCTTTACATTACATAACTACTTAAAATCCCTACCATGAGGATGCAAGTGACTACAGAGACGAGACTGCGAAATACAAGCCATAACATAAATTTACGTTGAAGACGCAGTTCGCCGGAAATCTACTTGCATGCAGCAGTGTACATTATGTTTGCACCAATATCAATAGTAAGAAGAGGTGCAACAACCCTATGCGAGTAGAAGTAGAGGTTAGGGCTTAGAGATTATTACTCGCATTCGCATCAGTCGCATCGTATCCATGTCCATAACGCACATACTGCATTACATCTACATGCTGTGCAGTCAGATCAGAAAGCTTAAATGACATAAAACAGACCAAAATAAACCGAAAAGGATATTTTACACTTTGCATTGTCATCGTGAATTCCGCTGTACTCTCATTCAATCTTAAGTTAGCTGAAGAGTTTGTACGTGCTCATGATGAAGGAGTTCAATTCATGATTTAGCTATTAAATGTTCGCCGGACGTTTAACAGAACATGCTCAATGAAATCTACGTTTTTCGATGTAAAGTGTAAAATCAACGCTTTTACTGCAGCAGTCAAACTCAAACAAAACATGAATATGCCAATTACAACAGTCATTTGTTATAGAGACTAGGGGTGCAAAATTTAATGACTCACCTCGCATTTAACACCTCGCACTGGTTTATAAAAAGTGAGAATGCATAACTTTTATGATATGATTGTGTTTTAAGATGATCAATGGCGAAAAGAAAACAACATCACTGCGCACCAATGATAATTTCATTAACAAAAATACAGAGATTATTGACTTGGTTTTTATTTTCAGTTGCGCTCCAATGCGGATTCTAAAATCATACAGGGAACTTGAACTTGAAACCACCCAGACCCATCAGTTCGATTTTTGGGAGGATTCCAATGTGTTTCTAAGATAGATGTTTTATCCAGACATACACACACTCCTAAGCAGAACGGCTTTATAGCAATACATACTTGCCATATAGACATGTACTTTTACATTGGCATTGGCACATTATACCAGTCAAATCGAATCCAGGGTATTATATGCAAGAATTTTTTTTACAATTAGGTACGTAAAAAGGGTGAAGGAATGCTGTGCAAGAAGAGTAGGAGAATAAGTTACCAATATATATTATAAACGTAGCAAACTTATAGTTTAAAGTCACTTATATCATGAAAAATGATGACGCAATATTAGATAGAGTGAAAGTAAAGTGTACAAAAAAGCAAGTTGTCAGGCATTGATTTTGTAATCCTGAACTTAAAGGCCAACGATTTGCAGGAATTTTAGACTGATACGATATAGGCATCATGTGAAAATTTTTTCATGCGAAAACATGCTGTATGCAGCTATTATCTGATGTTGATAAAATGAAAATGCTCAAAATGCGGAAGAGCTGGTCGAAGAAACAGACTGGATTGCATTTTTTTGTACTGTGCGTAAGCATGTGCCTCATCATCATACTTGTTCCGTGAAATATTGACTGTTCATTTTTCCCTTGAAGTATTTTATGGCACAAAATGTAGAATTTTATGAACTGCGTGATATGACTATACGCACTTCGTGCAAAATCGCTTCACAAGTAGAATCCTGGCCAAGATAAGCAGAAAGGATGAAGGAGAAAATGGATAGACAAAATGTGTATATTTGATCGTCTGTTTTTAGATGAAGAGAATCATGCAACACTATACAGCAATATGGTGCATTTTTTGCATACAAAGCTATCTTATGAAAATGCATATGTAATCAAATAATGCCATACTTTATATCTTGATCATGATTTACAGAGTCAGTGGCGCGGAGGAGTGGATCGTGGAGTGGGGTCATTTTCCTCAGCATCGTCGACATCCTCGTTAGCTTCCTCTTCCGGAGTTGGCTCCAGCGCTACTTCGAAATTTTCTTCTTCCTTAGGACTGAAATCAGTGGATGCTTCACCAACGAGAGTAAGTTTGCATTCATAATAATACCAATACATATTTTAATTTTTTAAACTATCCTTTAGCGTCTCTCTGAACTCATTTACTATTAAAAAACTGTAAACTGTTTTCGCTTTAGGAATCTAGCTACACATCTAGCATTGCAGACAGGTCTTCCTCGTTAGACCCAAGAGGAACAACTCCAACAAGTAGATTTTCATCATTATCTACCCGAGTTAGAGATTCCTCTGCGTCATCCACTGACCGGGCTTCAACCTATGGAACAGGCAAATCTAACCTTGCAACCGCATCTTCTTATACAAAGGACAAACCAAATAGTATGTCCGGTTATGGAATCGGAGGCGGTTCTATAAGTTCATTAACTTCCAAATTTGGTTCTTCGTTAAGCTCAACCGCAGCATCAAACGCTGCAAATACTGCCACAGAATCAGTAAATACTGGAGCTACGTCAAATTTCAGGCCCTCTGGAACCTCGGGCTACATACGGTCTACAAGAGACAATAATACATTCTCTAAAGGTTCTACTCCGTCTCGATTGTTAGATGAAGGAAGTAATAGTAACAGTACCAGTGCCCTAAAGAGGCTATCAGGATCCAATTTATCATTGGCAGAGAGCGGCTCTGGGAACTCCAACACTGCCACAACAAATGGTCCAATTTTAGACGGGCGTTCCAATGCAAACAATCTTGCCAATAATAGCAATCCCCCTGGCTCCTTAACAAACCCATCTAGTTCATCTCATCCATCTTCTTTGTCACCAAGTATAACATCTGGAAGTAGCAGTGGTCTTAGTTCTTACAAACCATATGCACCCAGATCCATCCTTTCATCAGAACTCAAAGGTTTGACTGCGCCATCCAGCTCTCTCCGAACTTCAGCTCGCTACGGCCTAAAGAGCGGCACCTCACACTCCCACTACAGCGTTTCTCTTCCTACTGCGAGTACGCTTAAAGCAGCTGCGATTCTAACTGAGGAAGCCAAGAAACAACTAAGTAAAAGCCAGTATCAAAAAGAGAAAGAAGAACACAAAATTGTCGAGGTCACCTCATGGTTTAGCCGTGGCACGTGCACCATTCTAGATTCATCTGTCACTCCATGTGATGATGATGATGATGAATTCGACGACGACGACGAAGAGGAAGAATCTGACGAAGAAATGAAGCCAGACGACATATCTAAAGATGAAGAGGCGTGCTTTACCCCACGAACCTTTAACCCAAGATATGATGGGGTACTAAAGCACAAAGGAATACAAACTGAAGAGGAACCCAAGAGTAAATACGCAGGTTTGTCTGCTATTCCGCGACCCCCGCTAATGAACTTTAGCAGTCCATTCACAGCCGTTATGAGTCGATTTAACGCTGAGAAGAATGCCAAGGCTAATGCTGCCAGTGAAAGTGGCAATAATACAACTAGCGGTTCTTCTATTATTCGTAGACGAGGAAGTTTAAAGAAAGCAACTGCCTCATCTCTTCAATCGAATACCTCAGATGTAACGAGCAGTAATAACTCTCCTTTGACAAAAGATGCCAAACTAGGGAACAGCAACAATGGAAAAAGTATCAGTTACACAACCGCATCAAATTCAAACAGTAGCACTGACCATTTGTCACGATCTTCCCTTCCCAGCAGACAAACATCTCCTGCTAGTAGACGAGGCAGTTTTAGCAACAAGAGCAGAACGACAGATGGGGAGGACGTTGTCACCAATTGTAAAAATAGTGGAGGAACCGACCAAACCAACATAACCACAGCGACTCCTACTGCGAAGAGTAAGTTTGCAACAAAAGCATCTAGTCCGCCTGCTTCAACAACGACAACATTGAACGCCGGTGGGGTAGTAGTAAGCTTGGCTAACAAGGAATTCGTACGCAAATCTGTTCACAACGCCGGAGAAACAAAAGAAGGTGAGCTCAAGGATGGACGGAAACAGGAAGAGTCGACAAGTGGTCGAACTACCTCAACAGGGCTAAAATCATCTCTGGCCAGTGATATGAAAGGGGATGATAATGAGCAAAATAATAGTTCTCGCTCATCTTCTTTGTCTGGCAGCAAGCGTGATTCGACAAGAAGACCTCCTACGGATCCGAACAAATCGTCAACCACTTCTGCCACAAATCATCAACAAGTGAACAGATCAATCAGTCGCATGCCTTCACAGTATAATCTGAGTAATAATAACAGTAGCGCTAACAGTAGTCGAGCGTCATCCCCAAGTCCTGCTGGGGCAACGACGGGAATTGGTGGAATAAATAAAAACACATCGTCAGCAGGAGTAGCACCCACGAGTGGGTTGTCAAGAATAAAATCCTCAAAGAATCTAAATCCTTTGAGAAAATTTAGCTTAGAAAATACTGCCTCTGATTCCGACTCTTCAGTAACGTCATCTTCGGTTGCTCGAAGCATTAGCGCGAGCTTTGCGAAACTGAAAAAGAAATTGAGCAATGCCAGTGACAGTAATGATAATAGTACAAGTAATCAGGTCCAAGAGAAAAAAGGACAGCTTCGTAAAGGAATCACAGGAGGTGGAGGAACAACAGGCTCTTCTTCTGCCAGTAGTAGGAGTGGTAGCGTTGAAAGAAGTAATAATAGCAACTCCAATGCTGCAAACGCCAGTTCTGCATTGCATCCATCTAGCTTAAAAAAGAGTTTATCGAAAAGTGATAACCAGTCAAGCCAACGATCCTCCCCTGGCTCATCTTCATCTGACGCGTCTTCTGATAAGAAGAAGAGAAAGGGGTCTGTTTCTATTCAGCTTCCGACAGACGAGGATAATGCAGCTCCCATCAGTACTAAGGACCCAAATGCATACAATATTGTAGGTCAACCGGATGATGACGAAGACGGTCCCAAGCAAACCCCGTTTTTCCTCAGAATGATGAATGACGCACCATGGGTTAGAAAATGCCAGTCTGGAGAGATACCTTGGTGGATGGCTTCATCTAACTCGGATGTTCCTGGGGCATTGGGTAGAAATCCTAGTCGATCTGTTATCAAGGTGCCGACGACAAAGGATATTCTGGAAGAAATACTCACTGCAGCTAGCCCTATCTTTCCTTCTAAGCCAAATATTGATGACGACTCTTCATCATCAGAATTGTCGGATATTGAATGCGATGATGATGGTATAGACGTTCATAAAATGGCACTGCTGGGTGAAAGAACAAGTCCAGATGGAAGAGAAATAAATGCGATGTTACTTCCTGATAATGAGAAGGCCAAGGGAGAAAATCCGTCATTCATTGGTACCCTCCGTAATATTGATGACATTCTTGGTTTTCTCCCTGCAAATTTGCTTGCACCAAGTCCGAGTCCAGCACCACCCACACCTACTCCACCTACAGCTTCTGCCGCTCTACAAGAAGCAATGGATGAACTTGTAGAAGCACAACGGAAATTGTCATTGGTTGGAGGAGCTGGAAACGACGATGATGAATCCTCAGAGTCAGACAGTAGCAGCTCAGAACTTAGTGATGATGATGATGACCCGTTGGACAAGGGGAAATCAATGCTAAATGATGATGATTCTGATTCATCGTCTGACGATGAAGATGAAAAGTCAACTGGAACTTCAAGCAGTTTCGAGGAAGTTGATCCTGCCAGTCTGACAATTCCTATTCCTGTGCCTGCCAGGTTGGTACAATATTTTGACTACTTTATTCATAATGCTTATTGTTTGTCTGCCTGCGCTCGCTGTGAATTGACGCTAACTCAACTGTCTGAAATTCTTTGCATGCCATTTGGACATGTACCTGGAGTGATCGCAGAATTATGAGCTTCAATACTATCAACTATTGTCACATGGTAGGGTTTACTAATGCTGATGGTATGTATTTACTTGCAATGTGCGCAAAAAATAAACTGCTTTTGTTAGATGACTGTTGAAAGTCGTACAGAAATGTGCAGGTTTCCCTTGTTTAGAATTTTAATATTTTTTTCTGTGTTTTGTAATAAGTAATCAAATTTAAGAAAAAATCTTTGCGTGCGGATAAATCATTAAATAAAAACAGAATAGATGGAAAAGATGTGATGTAAAACAATCTAGGATCTGAAGGATCTATGCTAACCAGTCCAAGAGCCCTGGTGTTTGTCGAACCTCATTGTTCGTAACGAAAGCAGTAAGTTCTGAGGAACTAAAGCAAACATTCTGGTTGGTGCTCACTTTTTATTAGATAATCATTCTTTCCTACCTATAACATAAGCTATTGTATTCGTCAATTGATGGGAGGTCTTGTCACATAAACTTTCATTAAACTCTGATTCACCACAAGAAAATTGTGTTACATACCTGATGGCACGTCTAACCATGCTTTAATCAATGTTCTTTGTGGTCAATGCAAAATTTCTTGGGCTTATGCCGTCAATTTTTTGAGCAGTGGTATTGCTGGATTCAACTGGAAACTTTTAACCTAAAAAGTGTATCAGTCCAGTTATTGTTGAACGTCTGCAGACGTCTGTAAAGTATGTATTTCTCATTCGGTTTTGGTAGAATATTTTATTTCCTTCAAATCAAGAAAACATACCCCGGTTATCTTTTGTCTAGTTTGAACAGATGGCAATGACGTACGCACAGGCAAACAAAGGCAATGGAATACCCAAACGAAGGATTATAGGTACCTATATTATTCAAAATGTCATTCAGCGTAGGAAAATAGGAAATCCCAAGCAATTTATAATCCGAAGAATGAGACTAAAACTGATACATAGAGAAACAGTGTGAAAATTGTTCCAACAACTCTTGCTCTTTTTCAAAAGAGGAATAATAACTTCAAAATGACAAATATCAAGAAGAAAATGTCCTACTCTGTACATGATGGTGTCAGTACATGTTTCTAAACCTTAGTTTTTACAAAGGAAATGAGATACAACAGGGTCTGAAATAATGCATTTGAGGAAAAGCATCACATCACACACGCTTGAAGCCAGTTTTTGATCTCACCAAGATTTTTTCTGTGATATTCCATGACAAAGAAAAAAGGGTAACTCATGCCGATAACAAAATAAGACGGTTGTAGTTTGTACACCTAAACTCTATAAGGTGACATGGACTATGGACGTAAAAGTTGTGTCTTAAGTCTAGAAGGAAACGAGAAATTCCAAAACACATTTAAGAAGTCGAATGATACACATGACTCATGAACTCATGATTTATGTTTCATTGTGCTGACATGAAATGCGATCGGCCGATTAAAGAGAAATACAGCGGAAGGAACGTCCTTCTTAAAGGATGGTGGTTGGTTCATTGTCGTAAACATAAAAGGAAAAACGAAATGACTTCACGAGAAATGAAACTCGACAAACGAGCACATCGTATCGTGAGCTGGAAATTGTACGCTGCACTGCTGATGCAAGGAAGTTCGGTGTTCTGCTAGACATTTCGGCATCACTGATTCATTACTATTACCATGCTTCGCATTACATTACAACAAGACGAGTTGACAAAGAGTATCTGGCTTGCAATGCAGTTTTCTCTTTCAAAGTCATTGTTTAATACTTTTACATCTTACATGTATTTCTTGTGGTGGAATGAAGCTTGGTATATATCTAAAATGCATATACTGTGGGATTCGCTGCATAATGCATTTGGTCATGAAATGAGCATGACATAATTGTATGAAATCAGATCGGATAATATTTTAACAATTTTAAAGCTTCCATAATAGGAACATAAGAAGCATTGGCACTGTTTGTGTTCCTTCCTTATTGCATCAGTATTGTACATTCGAGTGTGTCAACATCATTGTGTACTTTTAAAGAAGGTAATTGTGAGGACGCGGACGTATGTGAGTAGAGCAGTTAGTCGATTTTTTTCCAGAATGAAACCAAATCAGCTAAATAAATAGAGATGGAAAGAGTTTATTACTTGATTGTATAATTACTGGTTTGAATCTGTTTTTGAAGAAGCCGAGAGAGATCGCAGTCATAAGCTGGGAAAGGCATATAATGTCATATCACACATTTTTGGTGGCCATAATTTCATGCTCATGTCAACATTATTATGTGCTTATGATTATAATCGTAACAATAATGTTTCTCAGCTGCTTACTTAACTACTTGGTGCTACTGACTGTGCATACATATGCATTTATATAAAATATCTTAATACAGATATTTGAATTCTTGTATGCCACGAAAAAGCTAATCCTTCCGCTCTCCTTTTAATGGCTCTAAATTTTTATAATGTGCATGTGAATCGTGTGGTTGTCTGTGTTGCTTAAACTATTCCGGCTAACTGGAGGGTCTTCGTTTCTATTCATTAGTAATGTGAAAAATTTATTGAGATTAAGGAATTAAGCAGCTTGTGATATCCATAAATGAATTGAGTCTTTCTTTCGTCTCAAGTTTCAGTGTGTGGGGCGCTGTCAACGAAGTAGTTCGGTTCTAGAGCAGATTAGATTTTCTTATCGAATGTTAGTGTGTATGAAAGCAAGCTAAATAGAGTTAAATGTATTCCAGTTTTCTGTTATCCATAATAGTATTCCTTGAATGATAAACATTGATAAATGAGGTGTGGTGTGGAATTTGACCTGTTTAACGACATACTTTGTAATTGCCGAAGAAGTATTCCTGAAATTTAATTAAAATTTTGTGCCAACATTTTTCCCCCTCAGAAAGTTAATGAACTGAAGAAATATCCAAGTAAATTTTATAAATAAACCTTTTACCCGGAAATGGAGTAATCCTCTGGTTGTTGACTTTTGTGTAAATCAGTTTTGAAGTGGTAGGTCGTGTTCAATCTTTAGCTTGAGCTGTAAGTGAGCTTCTCCATGTGCTGCTTATGTGCTGAACTTATCATAGCCTCCATTGTTTTACAAATGTGGCATCGCTTGGCTTGTTCAAACAAAAGCGGTGCAATGACTGTGCATTGCTAGATAGTAATGACCAATGCTGTTTTTCTTGACGAATCGGTGTAAAATTTTCACAAGCTTCATGTTCGACGAACAGATACAAAAAAAATCTTCTCTTCAATACGCTTCAAAGTTTATTTTTCCACACGTCTGATAAACAGGAATGAGCTCAGCCTGCACTTTGTGTTTGCGCTTTTATTGTAGAAATCGTAAAACATTGCAATATTATGCTAATGTTTTTGTCTACAAGGTGGTTTAGGCGGAAGTAAAAAAAATCTTCTTGCAATTCTAATGCAAGGAAAAACCT
>JAHZNA010004805.1:0-23682 GCA_027743935.1 Sinodicranocentrus sp. ZH6 | reverse complement strand
ATTATTACGGTCTCACCCTGACTCTTTAGATACAAGTTAATTTATGCCTGTGTACAGTCCAGGCTAAACCGGCCAGTGCTACTGATAAATTGCAGTATTCTGGTTGGGGTGGCAGTCTGGATATCCCGCAGCGAGGGGGGATGCCTTTCCAGCACGTCTATCCGAGTTGTAGCATCACATTGAGTGAGGAAATGCAAACTGGTTTCTTTGGACACTCTGCACCCTACCTATTCTGTGGAGATGTCCATTCAACGAGTTCCTGGAGATGTTTCCTAGAAGTTTTGCCCACTTTTCAGAGGGCAAAACCCCACATATTTCCTTGGTTTGTCTGGACCCGCTATAGCGGTTCCAGTCAGTCTCTGCGGTGTATCCCTCAGCCCATTTCTGGATAGAGGATTTCACCTGTTCTGCTGAGATCAGGAATGGGAGGTTTTAGCATAAATGTCCTCATAACTCGGCCAAACTTGCGTTTTACAGAAAACGTATTTCGGATTCGTAATTTACGCTATAAAGTACACTAGAATCAATATTTCATTTGGCCTGGTTTAAACTTCACCAAAACGTATTCCCTTGTTAGCTACCTTAGCTTATGCAACACTTATTTTGAAAGAATTCGTCCTCAAAATTGAAGTTGAATCGATAAGGCTCACGTTTAAATATGAAATCTAAGCAGAACCAACTACAAAATTTTCTTTATTCTTTCCTGCACCTCCTTCAACTTTCTCACATGCTTCGTGCTTCGTGCACAAGCATAGATGGAAAGTAAATTCTGTATTTTTATCAAAATATATAACCATATGTAAGCTTCTTGCTATTCTAGGATTTCATTGATATTCCAAACAAAACTCTCTCAAGGAATTCGGCAATTGGCATAAATTTTATTTTGCACAGTCACAACGGACCCTTAGAAAAAATAACATTCATCCTCACTTTGGCATTTTCCTTTGTCTGTGACTGGAATTCGTAACAACAAATAGAATTTCTCAATAGCTATTCACCAAATCCAGTTGCGACATTGCCTCTTCAGCCTCCACCTAAAAAAAACTCTTTCTATTCTTTCCCTACGAATTCTAAAGTTTCCCCACGAGAAAGAAGTATTTTCACGCAGACACTTCTATTATTTCCGCTCCACATTTCCCCTCTCGTCTTCCTCATCGCATTCCATGCTATATCAACAATTCACTTAAAACAAAGTTTATTTTTTATTCTTTCTTCCTTTTCATTCCATACCACCCTCCAATAATTAAATTCCCGTCAAGGGTCAACTTCATACATTGTTTATACAAAAGAACAGAAAAAAAATGTATTTTTTTTTCTATTCATCAACCATCCTCTTTTTATTCCACTCTCCCCTCATCCATCTTTTTCCTCGCCGCAAGGTCATTCTTTATCACAAGTGTCATCAAAAATAATAGCGAGGTGGAGTAAGAGACATGGAAAATAATAGAATTTTATTTTCTCTATCCACTTCCTTTTCCAGTATCTCTCCGACTTTTGTGTTTACTTATATTTTCATCCTTCGCCTTGTCCTCCATCTCCTCTCACTTTATACGAGCCTCCAGTGCAAATGCTCACTATCGTGTAGTCGTTATTTCTGGAAAAACAGTCACATCCTCTCGAGAGCTAAACCACGAAAAGCCTCTGATCTCATCCGGAATAATTTACTGGTGCCTTGAGAGTCGTCCACGGGATGCTTTCGGTGTGGCTAATACCTCCCTAGTTTTTCCCTCCTTCATGTTCTTCCTTCAATCTCCCTTCTGGTCCCTTATAATAGATAAAGTGTAACGTATAATGTTTTCAGTGGGAGGAAGAGCAACAGCGGAGAAAAATAATAATAACAGCGTAACAGGGAATTTGTAGTTATGGATGAACACCTAAAATGCTGACGTGTATTTGTGCGCGGTTGGGTTGCCCACTCTCGGGATGTGTTTTTTAAAGAACACACGTAGCCAGGAAGATGGGTAAAATTACATTTGTATTTTTTGCACAAGGACGTGGAGGAATCATCGTTGTTTGCATGCAAGCTTTGTAATACATCGCCCACTCGGCTCATGCTGTAAATCCAATTAAAATGATGTCTGGAATACCCCATGAATTCTAAAAACTCATTTTTTTACTGAACAACAACTGCTTTCCTCTGCTCTAGGGCTTAATTCAGGAGACAGTTTTAACAAATGGTTCGCACCGCCAGTTTTCCAGAATACAAACGAATGGGAAGAAACCTGCTCCATGTTTTTGCCTTCTTTCCTAGCTCACGTTGTAAGGTCCCGGGTGAAGTTCTTTTTATTGAGTCAAATGAATCATGAAAATTTGCTCATTTATTTATTTCGCTAACTGTGCTCACCATTTCCCAACCTTACGACAGTATTTTTGTGCCATGGGCCAGTTGACAATGTGAAAGCAATGTGAGGATGTGGCTTTTATCTTGGAACAGTGGAAATGCTGTTATACAACGCGTTTGGAGAAAATCCCAACGAGTGAGCATATACTTTCCAGTTATGAAGCTAAATTTCTAAGACGAACTAAACGACTAGAGACATATAATATATAGATGGCTTAAACCGGATGAAGGAAAGTGGAGCACGTATAGTTTTCACTTGAATGGATTGCTCCTAGGGAAAAATGCTATTTACGTAAATTGTTCATATATGTACATCATTACTCCTTGTAGTTTGCATCCTGTAGTTATATATTACCTTGAGGTAATATTTATAGGCAATAAATAAGACACAAGAATGAGAATGCTAAATGGAGAAAAATCAATTTCAAACTCGTGCTGCTGTCTTATACCACTCTACCTACTTCTGCATTGAGTTATTTATTACTTGATTTCAACTCCTGGACAGATTTTTTCCCCTTTGCTGCTAAAATTTATAGTACTATAGTGCTACAATGTTTCCCCCATTTTGGAGTAAATTTCCATTAGACTTTCTCTCACGTAATGGAAAGTAGATTGTAAAGGAGTCGTATAATGTACCTTATTCAATTGCATAAACTATGTTGTTAACTTGTATACGAGGTGAGTGAGTAAAATACGCCCACGAAAAGCCACCAGCATTCATTTCATCTCACATCTGGCAAGAAAAGTACATTTTCAATCTTTTGTCCCACCACCACAGCCACTTTTTCTCTAAGCCAGTGCCAAAAATAGAAATGGAGAAGGAGAAAGCGAAGCAAAGTGGAAAGGCTCCGTGCTCCCAACACTTTTCACTCTGTATCATACTGAGCTGAAGAAAAGCTGACGATAAAACGGACCTCTAGACATTCATCTTTCCCTTTGATACGGCAATCCTTGACATGGAGGAATGAAGAGAACATTAATTGCAAGGATAACGTATGCTTTCTTTGTAATATGTTCGTTGATGTATATTCAGCTCTTTTGGGAAATCAATCAATCCACGTCTTCACGTCAAGTCTTGTTTGTTCGTTGCTGAATACTTTTGCGAATTCTTTTTCATTGGTATTTGAATAGCCTGCCATTATTTGCTCTAATATTGTGTTAAGAGTGCTCATGATTTTTAAAAATAAACTATATTTGCATATTTTCTGAACAATACAACAAACCAGCTTCGTAGTGTTAGTGCTCATCGTTCTGTGAAAAGTCAACTCCATCCAAACAAACAGCGTCTTTATCTTTCCATTTCCAAATTGTCGAATTCATCCACAAACATAGGAATCCAGTGGAGCTCGGTTATCCCAACAAAGTACCTTTATAACATTCCTTCTATCGCAATAATAAAGTCAAGCTCATCCCAGTGAAAAGTATGCCCTGTCTTCACATTTTCTCGTAGACAGTTGCTAGCTGACTTTCGTTGAGACTAGAAGCACATTTGAAAGGCAAGGTAGCAAAGAGAAAATTTTCCCGTTTCAGTAAAGGAACGACCTTAATGTATTCACATAATATGAAATGGTGAAAGGCCATTCGAACAAATGTACGAACGTGGACATGCACTCATGCATGCATTCACGAAAAAAGAGATATCTCTAAGCTTGCGGTGGTTGAGTTCAGAATGGAATGGATCAGAGAAAAGGGGAAAAAAGTCTCATTTTGCCGTATTCAAAAAAAATATATATCCTTTTGTGATACTGCTAACTTTCCACAGAGCACATGCAAGGTTTGCCATATCACATCACAGCAACTTTTGCACATATGCATAATAATAGTATAGTAACTTGGATTTAGAGTGAAAAGAGGATATATGTATTCAGGCTTTTCAAAGAAAACGGGAAAAGAAATTGTGCAACTAAAGCCATACCACACAATACATATATATATATTCCATATTTATAAAGCCTTATAACTATTCCATTTCCATGTACATTTATATCAGTAGATATCTCCAAAGTACATTCATATCTGCCTCTATCCTAAATGAAATCTAGCCACCAACAGAGCCCAGCTCAGAATGAAGGCTTATAGTAGCAACGCGTGCATCCAATCTACTTTGAACGTGAAACCCTGAACAAAAATATAGTTGTCGAGTTTCCTTCTCTCTTTTCCTTATATTCCAGCTTGAAGGAAGACGAAAATGAAGAAAAAAGCTATTCTATACTAGACTATAGATAGACTATGCTAGAAGCTCACTGTTATATCTTTATATTGCATACATAAAGCCTAGGATTTTTCCCTACGAGTTGCGTACATTAAAGGATGTCTGAATCTGAATTGTGTTCACCTACGTCAAAGCTGCTCTCCTTCACGTTCCTATTCATTTTTATAGGGAGCAAACCAACAGCCCTTTCTCTCCTCGACATTCCCACTCTTCTAGTACACATATGGAAGTAAAAGTTAGCATTTTCTCTTTCTTTCCCTTTCCGTGGCACACAGTCTGACATTGCATTTGGCATCATCATCATTTTCGCTACCTTTCACAAGCAGCAGGAGCCCAGCACAGTCGTTTCAAGGCAATAGTCAACAGCTGTCACAAAATTTTACACTCTCGCTCCACCACGATCTTTGCTCTGGTGAAGCTAAAAGTTGGCGTGTGTGCGGAGGCTTTCATTCCTCCGTGAATAGGAGGCTTTTCCCATAAAACTGTTTCGTTGTAGTGGCCAACTCTTTCCTGTTTTCATCCTCATTTTAGGAGAAAATTGGGTAGGGAAATTTGTAGGAAAACAGGAAAATTTTCTATTCATCCATTCACGACGGTAGTGGAAGTGGAAAGGGAACCACATCAATTTTGCAGACGACAGCAGCACCTCCATCACATCCAGAAGAGGAGGTGGAGAGCAGAGGAATAACAACCACTTTATTTCCCATATTAGAATATAATTTTATTATATTAGAGTGAAAAGGAGTTTTTTCTAGGGAAAATCGAACAGAGGAAGAATACACCTCACTCTGGATTTAATCTACATTTTACTTTCCACTTCAAAAACTCACATTTCCACACATCTGTTCCTCCCACAGATTTGTAAACTGAAAGTGGCAGCCTTGTTGACAGGCAAGGAGGTATACTGCTAAAGCATATTCGTGTAAATTAGACAAATAAAGGGAAATTGTTTTTAGTCTTGGAGCGCTTCCCTCCAAAAGTTGATAGACTTTTACTAGAGAACAATATAATTTATTTACTGAAATTTTCCTTCAATCCACACTGCCATTCTTTACTTCATTGTTCTATGCAGCAGAGCTCCAGCAGGAAGTCGACGTTTGAAAGTCTGATATAATATAATACTTTTAAAGTGCACAGATTTCTCCCTTTTTGGCAACTCTAGCAGGAAAAAGAGGATAAGGAAAATAGCCACTTATTCTCAATTGCGTGATAAGACACTGCGTAAAATTTATTTTTGGAAGGATTTCATCCCACTAAACATCTTATCGTCCAAGAATAACAACTGTAATAAATAAGTTTTTCCTTTCGAAACGAGAGCAGTCTATCTTGATGGGATTCTTTATGAATTTATGAGATTGAGCTGGAGAGAGAGAGCGAGAGAAAAAACTAGTAAAAATATTACGGAGGCTATAAGTATAAAGTGAGAACAGTATATTTGGATGATATATGCTGTGCTAATATGCAATATTATTGGTGACGGACTTACAATCAGAAACTCGTATAGCGACCGAGGTCAAAACGACAATTCGTGAATAGCCATCACTGAAAGAGACCAGCTGTTCACACAATTATAAGGTTGTGCAATTTTCAGAGAATAAAAAGAAAAAAAGTGATATTTAAACATTGTCATTGTCTGGCAGCAGCTGTATACAATTGCTTCATAAGGACACTTTAGAAAAATCTTGCAAATAAAAGCTGTGCTAGCTTCATCTTTCGTTGCCACTTGATAGCCAGAAACATTAGTAAAGTTTTCATTGTCGTCACTGCTGAGTATATTTGTTGGAATAAAAATTGGTTTGCAAAATCCTACAACGGTAGCTGGAAGCTCCTCTCGAATCATAAACTGTGTGGGTGGCAACGAAGATTGCTCCAGATTTTTACTCCGAGGTAGCAGCTGTGGTGAATGTGCCGTCTTGTTTAAAATGGGATACCTGAACGGAAACGAATGCGTAGCGATGGTGGCTTCCGTGGTTTCCTGTCTTATTGTGCTTCTTACTGTTACCACAAGTCAAGCTACTACTAGTCCATTGACTTTACGGAATTTGCATCCTGCTCCTGCTGCTGATAGTAATCGGGCTGAAGAAAATGTTCGAGCTTTGCTTAAACGCCGTTTCGATGAAAAGGTAAAAATTGGTTTCACTATATAGAAGTTTAGATATAATTGCTGGGGACAAATTGAAGAATAAAGTATAAGAAAAAAGACTATTTTTTATAATGCAAGTGTAACATCATTGAAAATATTTAACTTGGGGAAGCAGTTTTAAACTACATGCTTAGGTGCAATTTATTTCATGAAGCATCTTATCTTCTGCGTATTGTTTTCTCAAAAGCTGAAATTATTGCTTTAGTGGAGAGATTTATGACATCGAAGGAAACCGTCGTCTACCCTTTTTTCACTCTTCCGCACTTTGCTTTTCCCTTTACCAAACGCTCTATTGAACCGAGCATAATACAATAATCCCAGTATCAGTATTCCTTTTCCATGCAGCCCAGCCATGATATCATTGAAGACAACAATGTAAGCTCATTCATGGAAGGAGTTGTATAAAATCAAGTAATGATATTGTGAGCTTAGAATATCCTTAAAAGAAATTGTATAAATGGGTTATCCCAAATCTCGCCATATATCATCTGTGTACTATATAGGAGCCATTCTTTATCTGTGATATATGATACATTGCTATATTTCCAGCTTTTTATTATACTCCCTCCCACACAGTATTGTTATGTATATGACCATTACTCCAAGAAATCTTACAGCTTTTCTTGTCTTGAGTTTCTCTTCAACTCATTGGAATTCCAAGCATGATTCTCAGTTTCCCTTAAGTTTTTTTCCCTTTCTCCCTTTCTTCATCTTCTCATCAGAAAAAATATCATTTCACTAAGAGCGGACATTACACGTCTTCTGTCTTCGAGCAATATTATCCTCGGGCAAAGGAGAGAAAAGCTTTTCTTTTTTAAGTTTCCGAACCTTCCTTTCTTCATTTCATTTCCTATGTAATTTTTTTCTACACCACTCTCGCACTTCTTCCAATGCAACTCTACTCCTGCTTCTCATATTGTTTGCAGCTATTCGCCATTAACGAGTTTGATGATGTTGATGCTTGGTCCTTCCGCTAAGTCGTTAGTTGGAATTACTTCACTTAAGTAGACACATGTAATAGGGTTATAAAAATGCTTGGTCATGATGATACCAACCGGGATGGGATTACAGAAGAAGGAAAGTTTTCCGTTTTTTTTCGCTATTTTAAGAGATTCTCGATTTCTCTCCGTCTTCCTCCTCACAACATCCTGCGCCCGTTCCTCCAGAGGAAATATAACTGCTGAAGGAGTATATAAGGACGCATAGGGGGACAGAGATGAGAGCTCTTGGTTTCCCTACAGGAAATAAAGTGGGTGGATATGAGAAAGGGAAAATAGTGTCATATTATATTACGCTAAAGAAGGGAAGTACCTATATAGTCTTCTATGTGTAATTCACTTGGTGAGGATGAAGAGAAAATGGCGTGGAAAAACTTTCTACTGCTTAATTTTTTCCCTTGTTATATTCTGAAAATTGAGCGAAGAGCAAAGAAAGGAGAGAAAAAAAATCATTTTTTCTTCATCTCAAAAGTCAAGAGTATGGGAGAGTCCGTAGAGAAAAAAGTAGTTTTGTGAGATTCGGCGAGAAAGATGCAAGATGACAAAGTGAGTTGAGGACCGTGTTTTAGTGGTCCCCAGTTTCAACTTGTTATATGAATGTGTAATGCGCTGTAAACATGAAATGAGGAGATGAGGGGATAGACGATAGAGTTGTAGCGGGGGACTTACTGCTTTATGTCAGAGGGAATAAAGGGGTGGTTAAGAGTTGCAAATGGAAATACAAACTTTTGGGAGAAAAGGAATGTAAAGTTTTACTGAGATAATGATTATTTATTTCGTTAAAATTACTTATGCCAGGAATGGAATGGTACAAGGGAGTTGTTTTCATTGGGAAAGTTTAAAGTGTCGAGAATTTTAATTACATAAGGGTCTAACTAAAGTGGGAGTTTACTAAATTGACTGTAGACTTTGGAAAGTTTTGGAATGAAAATTGCATGTCATAATTTTATTTCCCAGATTGCTGAAACCTCATCTCACCCCATGGAAGTGGACGGTTGGCCAATGGAGGAATATGATCTTGGGCAAATATCCGGGGTAGATGTAGACAAGTCAGGAAATCCGGTGGTGTTCCATCGAGGAACCGTAATATGGGATGCTGGGTAAGTAAAAAGATCCTTTCCCACAATATCCTCACGTAGAGTGTACATGGTAAACATATAAATATTGATTCATGACGGAATTCTGAATGCCAGCAGTTAATTCTCACACATTGACCGTACTATAGCAGGCATTTGATTATGATATATCTCTTTTGTACTATTGTAGATCATTCAATGAGAGTAATCATTACCTCCGAGAAGATGAAGGTCCAATTGATGAAGATACAATTGTTGTATTGGATTCAAAATCCGGACAATTATTGGCATCTTGGGGAGGTGGTATATTTTACATGCCGCATGGAATAACTATTGATCATGAAAATAATATTTGGTACGGATTAGATTAGATATTTCCAATTCAGCCAAGTATAGTATTATGCAATGCAATTACAATGCAATTTTAATAACTGTTTGTGCTTTTGCTGTAGGCTAACTGATGTCGCGATGCATCAAGTTTTCAAGGTAATCTTTCCAATTAAAATAATCCTTCACTTCACACAAAAACCATTAAAACCTAGACATGCATTCTGATAATTTCCAAGACTAAAAGTCGTTCTTCTTCTCTGTCAACTAGTTTCTCCCAGGAGCTGAAAAACCATCTTTAACGCTTGGCCAAGCATTCACTCCAGGCACCAGCAATGCCGATGAAGGTAAGAAAAGATTGAAAGCAAAGAAAATCCCAGTCATTCTATATTTTCTAAAGCAATGCCGTTGTTTCCTTCCTTCCGGCTACCCATAAGCTTAATTTTCCCCCACTTTGCAAAAAGCTTTTCATCCAGAGTTGATGTTTGTCTTGGAGAAATACTACGTTTAGCGCACAGCTAATTTAATTTTGTTCCGAGCAACCATTCCCCATCACATTTTCAGAAGGAAAGGCAAACTAAAACTAGCAAACATTCCCTGGAGTGAAATCTATGTACACACAAGTTTATTCTTGAAACTTGCTAAAAGCCCAGTTCATTCCAAGGACTTTCATTTCATTCCAACATACTTCATACAACAAGACCAAAGTGCACAAAGTTTCTTTCATGATCATTAGATTTTTTTCATGAAAACATTGCTACCTCAGAATCACTAATGTCGTACCAGACACATCCCATATCCCAATCTAATTTACTTTGAACCCATCAATTTTACCCCTTTCCCTATCACACTTATCTAAAAGCAGTTTTAACGGAAACACTTACCGTTACCAGTTCACTGCATAGCAGACGATATAAGAGCTCATTTTATTTGATGTTCCCATCCCATCCTAAAGTTTTTGCGTGGTAGACAAATACGAACATTTTTTCCTGTAATGTTTACTTATCGTTACCGTTTCACCCAACAACTGACACCAGAGGCTAGTGAAAATTCCTCCCGTTTCATATACACAAGCGGCAATAACAGCTAGAAAAGCCATAAGGAACTATTACGTAACACAAGGCAATCACCATTCCAACCATTGCCTAGCATTCCTCTCAAAATATGTATCCCTCTTCCACTTCTCCAGACAGACTGTTCCCATTCGGGGAAAAAATTTGTATCGATCTCTCTCACCAGAACCCTTGGATCCCAGTCTTGATCACATAGTTGTGGTCATAAATGCCTCGCATTTTCCAATCGAATGAGACGAGATCCGAGTCATAAAAATCCGTCCAAGTATGTGCGAAAAGAGGGGAATTGAAGAAAATAGCCGGGGTGTATGGAGAACGATGCAATAGTTGAATGTGTTACAATAATGGAATACCGATCCCGTGTGTGCAGAAAAGTGAAGGGGATCTCGGGAAAAATGTAATCTAATGTTAGAACCACGCTATAGTGTCGAAAATGGGGGAAAGTTGTTTTACTATTTGGTTTGAGAGAGGAGAAACGATTCCTCTGCTTTGCTAGTTTGAGACTAACTGGATTTTAAAAATGTATGATCCTATTTTCCCATTTCCTCTCTTATTTTCTCCTTTTCTCTCGTGAGACGGTACCTACGTACATAGTACGAAACGAATGTTTAGCGTTCCCACTCCACCAACATCTTTTTATTTCCACAGATGTAGGTACTTTCCCCTGTTATTTGGCTTCTCTCATGAAGAAAAAATCCAAATCAGGTTTTGTCCGCATTGTATTTTGTTTTTGTATTGATATCCGTTCCCCAACAACTTTGGAAATTCTAAGAAAAACCTTTTCCATCTATGAAACCAAAATGCATTCAAATGGAAATGTTGGATTGCGAATAATGCAACCACACAAGCGAAAACTAAAGCCAAAAAAGGAAAAGGGAAGCTGAACCGAAAACAAGATTGATTCCGAAAATCCTACCATGTATATTTGGAATCTAAACTCGACATTGCGGGCAGATATTGTTAGAGAAAAAGTTGTAGATATGATGTAATACTCACAGAATGAAAAGTAATTTTCCAACTGTCGTACTCCTTTCCAGCTTCGGAATCAGAGTACCACATAAAAATACCAGATGCACATGTCATGTTCTCTCAACTGTATGACGCATTCTGTGATACGTTCTTAGTATAAAAAGCATTGACTGTGTGGGAGAGAATGAGAAAGGGGGAAAATCTGAAAGTATAGCTGTTTCTCGTTATGCTTTTTCGCTCTTTGAGTGAAAGCAAACAAAATATTTTACACAGATCACCGGGAAAGTCTTCTAATAAGAAAGCTTTCGTAGCTAACTGTCATGTTACTAAGAACCATTACCGGTGGCAAAATTTGTTATTGAAATGCAATTAAGGGACATTCACGAAACATTTTTTAGATCTTCGTTTTCGCTCTTTGAGTGGCATTTCTTGCCTCTAAGGCATCTAATGAATAACTGCTTGAAAATAAGGGTTCGTTATGCAAAATGCTTTTCATTCACTCACCAACGACTTTCATATTTGTTTTCCTTTGAAATATCGAGACTCTGTAGTGTTCTGTTATTTTTACCCGATCCTGGGATTCAAATGCATTTTTAAAAAGAAAACTAGTTTAGAGACTCGAGAAGTGGATTTTCCTTGAGCTGCTTTTTACCACCGACGGGATATTATTTCTCGAGATGCTTTGCACCGGATTACGTTTTTGATGCATTTTTAACGAGATCACCACCCTCCAGCAGATCTCTCACATTTCAAACATTTTCCCCCATCTTGAAATGCACTTGAAGAAGAAATATATTTACAGGATGAAAAGCACTTCACGTTGTTTATGATAAACCAGTTAAAGTTAATACCCCATATAAGTGCTTTTCCTACGTGATATACGTTTACGTTCATATGAATGAAAGGATCAACGTAGGTATATAGAACCCCTTTCACAGCTACTTTTCCAGACTTACTTCGTAGAAAGTTTCAATAGGGTGGATTTTGAGTGTGACGTTGATGTATAAGGATTTGATGTATTTTCTCTCTTTGTATTTATCTCTACTGGAAATAATTTTTTATCTCATATTTCTCATTTTCTTCCTATTTTTTGATTCTCACAGGATGGATCTGGATGGAAGGGAAAGGATCTGCTTTGGCGATACCGCACAGTCTAGCATTGATTGAGGAGGAAGACGTACTTTGTATTGCTGACAGGGAGCATAGACGAATCTTATGTATTAATGCTGGATTCACTAATCCGCAACAGTTTGGCGAGGTGGTGTCTGTCACCAATGGCTTTTACATTGGGAGGATTTTTGGGATCGCTTATTCACGTAAATAATGAGCTGTCTCGTAAAATCAAGAATGATTTATGAATGCGTTGAAATCTTTTGATAAATCTTGATGGGATTTCGTCTTTCATTTATTAGCGGATGGAAGAATGTACGGGGTGAATGGAGCTGGATCTTCTCCAGCTGAAACTCAAGGGTTGACTATGGACTGGAAAACATCCCAAGTGGTTGATACATGGACATCAAAGCGGTCCTTCATTTCCCCTCATGATATTGCCGTGGCTAGGGATGGACAAACTATTTTCATCAGTGAAATTGGACCCAACCGACTGACGAAATTCGTACTACGGCCGACACACATCAGCAGTAGTGCTGCATATACGAGCGATCTCTACACAGAGTAAAGAAATTACGTGCATAACCTCCACTCTTCATTTCCTCGAAAACGAATTGAAAGAATTTATCCCGTACAAAAATATCTTCTAATTTGTATTTAAGTTCAACCCTGATTTATAACATAGTTTTGTGTAATATGTGCTAATGACACAGTTTCTGAATGTAATGACGACTGACTGACTCGGATTTTACTTCATGAGTTAATTAGCATAGTTATGATAAAATGTAGCACGGAATGAAGTGTGTATGCGTACCTGTAAATCCGTTTCTTTTACAAAGACAAATATGCCATGCTTTTGGTTGTGGTTTTACAAGTTGTAATGCATTATTTGATTTGCATCCGACAGAAATTTTCCAAAATGATTGTAATAAAAATTTGACTCTTTCATCTCCATCCACACATTGTATGAAAGCCGCTTGACATGTTATGAAATGGATTAAGGTACATACGAAACTATTTCTTATGAATTGATCACGTCAATTTATGGCAGCATCGATCGTTTTGGATAATGTTACTCATTCACGTCATTTAACTTCATCTGTCTTCTGCATGCTTTGCTGAGATATAGACACACATCAGAATGCGACATTAAAGTTTCACTGCATTAAAAATGCTCAATAGAACTATAACATTATTGCTCGTCAATGTTCGGATATTATGGCAAGCCATGTCTATATCGTTCACAAACTGCCATAATGCCATAAATATAGTCAAGGCAGACTGGCAATGAGTCATTTACTTCACAAAAGTATCATGACAAAGCACAGTGGTTTGTAATTTTTAAATCATCTAACAGTTCCACTCCAGTTTTATTTATATCTATTACTTTTTGACGCAATTTAAAATTTAAAATGAAACCAGCGCTTCTAATTCTTTTAATAATGTCGCTATTACTTGCGATTACATCAGCACTTCCTATTCCTATCGCAGCCAAGAACAAGAATAGCGACGAGGATGGTGGCTATCGCCCTCCTGGAGTTGTCGATGATAATTTTGATCGCAGGACTCCTCCAGCCTACAAAAAGGATAATAAGGGAAGCAAGACGTAACAGAACTGGTAAAAAATTAAACTTAGATGGACTATATTTAAAGTTCTTCACAGTTAACTATGTATTACATTAAAAGTTTATTATAATTTTTCTACAGATGAAAGACGAACAATCTCGCTCATTTTGAGGACTCCCGCATGGCTGTTAAGTTTAAATGCGATTCTAATTTTGAGCTTCCACAAATAAAGAAATACAAACTATTTTTTTTATAAATGTGACAAAATATCATTTATGTTTTACGACTTTATCAGTTTTGTATGAGTTTATTTTTTGTAATTTTTCATTTCAATAAACATGCAGACATGTATAAATAATCAACTTATTTTTATTATTCGATTTTACTAAGACAAACGGCACAACTTAGCAGAAAAATATATACAGAAATACCATTTTAAGTTTAAAAAGGGAATGCAGATCAACATTTATTTATTGCACTAGATTATCACAGTTATCCTCGCATAATTACATCCTCGACGATTGACGGAACACCTGAAGCATTCTGTACATGTTCTGGTTATGGACAGGAACACTCAGTTGAAAGACTCCTCTCGTGCTGAAAACCATAAAATCATATTATCTAGTTTGATGCCAAAAACATCATTAAGAAATAGGGAACCATGAACCCAGTCGAAATCATTACTTGTTGGCAAGATACTCTCCAAGATACAACTTAGAATTTTCCTTAGAACACTCGCAAGTTGCAGATTTGTAGTCTGAGAAAGATCTACACTTGCACATTGGATGTGCCTCTGGATATTTTATACTGTCTGTGAAGTAAGTCACGCCTCGACCCCTTTGGCAAAATCCGACTACAAAAAGCAAAGCAAATCAAATAGATTTTAATCCATTTCTCATGTAAAATTCATTCATCGTGATCGTAAGATTCCAATAATTGAATTTTCGTACAGTTGAATCTTCCATAATTATTATTCGTTCCAGGGCATCCACTGTTCCTTTCAGAGAAATTCGGGTAAATATCAACATGCCCCGACGGTGGTGTCAAGCCGAAACGAGATCCATGGAAGAAATATCGTCTTCCGTTCACATGCACCACCTTAATACAATCATCGCCATTAAACAAAATAGTCCATTATATGAAGAAAAAAATCTGTTCATTACGAGAATTCCACACAAAAATGCATGGGATGACTCATCATAATCAAATCCAATGCGTAGAAAAAAGCGATGCAAGATTTTTTCCACTTACATCAACAAACATCGCATCCGTCGAAACAAGTTTATAATCTGGTAATACAGTCCCATACACTCTAGCCTCCGGCTCAAGTCCAGTAATTCGGCCTACACGACCCTGTAGTAATCTCCCGGTAACGCCAGCGACTGGAATAGTAAAAATAAATTATAGTAAACGTGATCATTAACCCTAACATCGAAAACAGCAGGTGCATAGGAAATGATTACTCGTTGATGAAAAATGCATTACGCATCCTTTCCAGAAATACCTACGCTATATGGGATTTTTTTAAAAAAATATTTCTCGCTACACCTTTCGGCAGCATTTTTACCGTGGGAGAATTTTTCCATGGTTCTCATACACCGTGGACACGCTATGCGAGTTAAGTTTGGAGAATGGAATGTGTTCTACTTGGAAAAGCAATTAAAACTCAAATGTGGGTATTCAGATTAGAACAGTAATACTCACCATGCGCTCCCCAGGATCTGGCAATCAAATGAAAATTCTCCCTAGAGCTTCCAGTGGTCAGTTCAAGGAAAATGACAATATCAGCAATTCTCTTGGAAGCGAACACTGGCAAGTTGGTCCAGAAGAGGAGGAATGTTTGAAAAGTTGAGAAATCCGCAACGATCACGTTTGTCTCAGAAGTGCTAAGATAAGCATCTTTCAAGTTGCTCACCCACTCGCCCATGCTGCCAATTTCACTGAAGCCGTGAATGATGATCTTGGTTGGTTTATCAGGGTTAAAATCAGAAGCATCTAATAAATCCTTGCTGTTCAGCTGAAGCTTTTGTGCAGTTGTAGGATTGTTTCTAAAACGATATGATAAACGAATCATTATGTCCTGGTTAGTTACGTTCACCAGATAAACTTATCATAAACTATTTACAGAAATTTGCATACCGAGTATAAAGCAGGAATGCGGTAGAACTATCCATGTCAAAGAATCTATTTCCGGATATGGTATTTCTCATGGACATCGCACTTTGTTGAAATTGTGACAACCTGTTGGCACCTGGACGCAAGGAAGGGACCTTGTCGTCTGTGACGTCGTTTTGAATGTAGGAATTTGGATTGATTTGGAATCTGTTCGGACCGAAGCTATATCGGTTGCCGATCTCAAAGCTGTTTTTATTTAGATTTGAGGACACGCTCTGCGGACCAAGAATGACAGGGTTGAAATAGCTATTTTGGGGATAATCCGTTGTTGAGGATTGAGTTGAGGGAGACACTGATGAAGATGACGATGATTCGTCTTGTTGCGGTTGGGTGTCTACTGAAGGAAGAGGGGCGGATTCGTTGCATCCTCGAAAATCGGAATATCTTGATTTCCCATCGCTGTACGATGCAAGAGATCCTGGAAAACGGAAAAAAGTTAAAATGTATGCCATGAAAAAAATAAATAAATGTCAATCAGGATGTTTGAATTAGACGTTAACCATATCCACAGTTGTATATTACCTGAAATTATTAAAAGTATGAGGATGTTTGATAACGCCAAAAGGCTTCTGTCCAGTTGAAACCTCATCTTGATTTTCCCTTCGAATGATCCAATCGCCCCAAACAAATAACTCTTCTAGCAAGCTTGCAATTTTCTGATTACTTCTTGAAGGTCTCCAAACTTCGACTGACACTGGGATTAAAAAATCATCATCTTTAAAGGCCTGAGTCTCACGTTCGCGGGATACGAAAGCGATGATTCATACTTCTAACTAGCTCGACAATACCCACCACACACAAGCCTACTAATCCCCCTTCTCAGTGTTTATTTCCGGCAAAGCTCAACAATATTCAGGATCATCATGAAGAGACCTCCTCAGTAAGGTTATTACTACAGCCTCTCCCTGGTACTTACACCCGTATTCGTATAAACAGGTTAGCTCCTTATTTGAAAAATTGGCATGGATAATGCCATGTTTATTGAAGTAATGCTTCATTAGGACGAGTATGAAGATGATATACATAGTTGCTCAGGCACACACCCTGAATATGATTGGCACAGACTTTTGCAGGAGTGCAACATATGTACTTTGTACATTTGAAAAACTGCCGGATCAAATATGAAATGAGAGTATGATACACCTTGCCTATTTTTATTAAAACCGGTGTGCTATTAGACTTATGCAACGCGAGAGTGGATTTCAAAACGTGTGTACGAAGATGGGTATGGGTATGTTCTCCTTATATATCCTTGAAGCAAGCTTAATGTGAACCAACAGGAGATATACAAACATGAACTAGCGTACCGGTCATGGTCACTGTATAAGCGTTTATTGATATAATACAATTATGCGAAATATTCGCATACCATGCAGCACGTACCAGGTCATTGTCACTGTCATTGCTGAGCACTTGAAAAGTAATACAAAGCCGATTTTAAAAAGAACAAGTTGGCATGATAATTCATAACACCCGACTGATTTACAAGCTTCAGGGAGTCTGTACTTAGACGGTACATTTATAATAATTACATAAACATTAGTTCAGTCTTATGTGCAGGTGCGCATTCTTCTTTTTTTCACAAAATGTATGTATTGGCGAACCCAAGTGTATTTTCACATTTTTCAAAATACGAATATCTGCGCTTCCGCTCTGTTCCGGTTTCATTTTCTCACTCAACATCAAAACATTCTCTACTTCCCATTGTAATGATCCGCGAGAAATTTGCATGAGCACTGGTTAATAGACCGGTTAAGTAAAGAGGAAGCCATATATGAGACATCCAAGTGGTAGATTTCCTTCCTCAAATCAATCTCATAAAGTCAGGGATACTCTTTAGACGTTTGTACACTGGCATGTGATAGATGATGATGATAGCATGCTTCATTAGCTCTTTCCTTGGAATATGCAACGGTGGATAGCGTGCAAAAAAGGGTTTCATTGTTTTAAAAAATTCGAAGCGCAGTAAATTCATGCTGTTTTAAACTTGCGAAAAATGCAAGCAATTAACTTTTTGGTACACATAACCTACTACTACGCTGATTATAATCAAACGTAAATAATATTTATTTCAAATTCTATATTCCTTAAACCGCTACTGATGGCACTGTTGTACTTGTGGTATTAATTGGTATTGTAAAATTAGCACGCGATTGTAAATTTGTGGTACTATTTTCGCTCGTGTTACTTTCAGTCGGGATATTTCCTTTATCCTCATCTTCCTCAGTCTTTCTTTCAACGTTTGGCAATATCTCTATTTGTGACCGGGTTAGGGCTAAGCTCATATTGAGAATGTCATCGTTGGGATATGTGGAAAGGGCATTGTACGTGTTTCGAATGAGAAAGTGGTCCGTAGTCCCATTATGCCGGATGGTAGCTGACAATTGAGGTATGAGTGAAGAGCCATTCTTTCCATCTTTAATATCCGACACTAAAGACACGTTCATCACTTGCCCGTGGCCATACGGTTCTTTTGCCTTTGTGATCAAATAAAAGTTACCTTGTGGGCTGTGTCGAAAAAGAGAAGGAGATAATTACCTAAAATGCTATTAGCAAAAATAAAAAGAATCGGCTTACCACGATCACTCTCAATGGACCGTGGTACGTGCGAGCATAAAAGTATCTTAAGTACAAAAAAAAGATTATTGGGTTATTATACCTGTGAACTGAGAGATGCTCTCCCATATAAACAATATTCTTCTCATTGCACTGGCATTCACCTCGGACGAATTTGTCGAAAGAGTCACACCGACAAGCTGGAAATGCTATAGGGGAATTAATGGACTCTGTGTAGTAACGTACACCACGTCCGTGGGAGCACCTGTAATTAGGAAATGAATATAATCAGAAGACATAATATGATTACTTTTGCAAGTGAAAGTGATTCTACTACTTGGTAATTGAACAAATTTACCATAATGTTTCGTAAATTAGGGTTCTCTCGACCGGACAACCTATTTGCTTTTTTCCTCCGTTTGGAAATCTGAATTGAAGATTAGTATTAAAAAGGTTGTTTTTGTTCAAAAATATAAATGCATCATGTTGTATTACATATTTATTTTTTTTCGAAAATGAACTTTTAAACACAGAATTTTCACTTTAGTATTTACATATCCACATGTCCAATGGAATCCTCTAAGCCGTAATATCCCCATAAGAGAAGTTTACCCCCGTTAACATGGATCTAATATTTGAAAAATTCAGTTTAGGTTTAAAGTTATCCAGTTGGATATTACATCGTAATCGATTCATTTCAATATTTAACTTACAATGTCCACGAACTTTGCATCAGTCTTATCCAGGCGGAATTCCTCATCAACAAATTTAAAAGTTGGCCCAGCTGGATCTAAAGATGAACGGGACAAATGAACAAATTAGATCACAACTTATTATAAAATTATTGTTACAATAAGGATGAGTATAACCTACCTATTCCTGTTATTCTGCCAATTTTTCCCTTAAGCCGCTGACCGGCGATTCCGGCGATTTGTGCGCCTTTCAATTATACAGAGATATTATTCAATGATGTGTTACGGTGGATAAAATCATAAATTAAGATAGACGTTGGTAATTTATTTAAGTACCCCATGACCATCCTACAAGATGCAGTGGATCCAATTCCATTCCATTACTTTCTTTCATAAATCCAATCATTTCAGCCAACCTCTCTCCTACCATTTCAGGTACAGCAGTAAAATAAAGAAAAAACGATGCCAAAGCAGCATAGTCGACAGCGATGTAGTTGACATCTGCTAGTCTCAAGTAGGCATCTCTCATTTCCACAATCCAAGACCCAATCTGTACTTCCGAAGCTCCATCCGCATATCCGTGAATAATAATTTTAGTTAATCGAGCAGGATCAAAGTTGCTCTTTCTCACAGACTCCAAGTCATTAAACCTCAGTTCCTGAGAGAGCTCCGGATTCTTTCTGTAAATAAAAACAAACTCTCAAACAATACAATAATTATCCGCCCTGAGAATTTTTTTCTTTCTAGGTAAAAGGGAATCTAATCAGTAGTACAATATAATTTCTCCTCTTAAATGAAGCTCACAGACGGAAGTTACTTTTTCGGAAAAGAGGAAGGAACAACAGGAAGGATGTTAGATTGGCAGGATGGACGGTTCAAAACAAATATAAAATTCTCATAAAAACAGGGATTAATGTTATGCGAGTAAATATATCAAATGCATGCTCCATTAGTCATATAATACAACGTAAAGGATGAACGGGAACGGGATATACTCGTGGGAAATTTCTCGTGTTGCATGCTTTTGCGTTGTACAGTTCATTAACAAGTTGCATTCCATGTGTGATTCACGGTTTTAGGGTCGAGACGCTTTTTCCGTTGAAACTGAAAACTGGTTTAGTTTAATATTATCATTTTATCACATCTCATTGCCGGAAAACTGTACATCGGAACTTGATCCTAAGAATAGTAATGTCAAGTTGAAGTCAATAGTGAATTTAAAAACTTGCAAACACTCTCTCGGAAGTACTAATATGACCGTATTTGAACTTTTGCTCTTTTAGAATCACACCGGAAGTATATTGATTGAAGTAGGAATAAGGAGTATGGAGGTATTTGGATTTTATGAAACTTGGAATGGAATGGAATGGAATGTACCTTGTCCAAAGATGAAATCTCACCACATTTCGCAAATTCAACCAGCTAAACAGATTGCCTGGTGAGGGCTTCGCAGGAGGAGGGTGATTGGGATCTTTTTGAAGTTTGAGAAATACTTTGTTCTTCTGCTCATAAGAATAAGGAACGGGACCTTAAAAACACAAGGAAGTGTCAATTCAAAGTTTTACTCTATTTCAAGAAAAAGAGAATGTCAATTTCGTACCATAATGTCCCAGTTGACAGGAAACGACTGATATACACAATACCCACAGAATACACTGAACATCCAGTTTCATGTTTTTAAACTGGTTTTAATCCGTTGAAGAAGCTTTAGTTGCTAAAAGTGACAATGAATGAGATCACTTTTTACATTAAGGAGGTGACTTTCTTGCTGTTTGCTTGCTGAATGCCGGTGAGTAAAAAGATGCAAAATTTGTTCGGCAGGATGCCATTGCACAAAAACATGAAGTAAAGAAATAATTATGTTCATCCATGAACAACATATCGTGCATTATCTTACACCACGAAATCCTCCAATTTGGTGACCTTTTAACAATCCATGCACACATGTTACAATATATGATCCAACTTTTTATAAGAACTTCAATGAAACATTCTGCTGACCAGCATTTTCATTCGTAAGCAAAAAGTAGAAGTCATATTTTATCCTAGCCTAATATGTGTTTTTTGTGATTTCATAGCACGTAAATAGTACATGTTATGTTAAGTTTTGAAGGAAGGATTAATTTTCCTCTGGATGTCAAACGCTCAATATGAGTTACATAATAGCTTCGACTTCGATACATATGTACATCCAAATTTTCCTATAATTAAAGATACCTTAATGCGTGCTCTATGGTAGAATTCAAGGGCAACTATCAGTGTCATCGACTTCAGCCATCATTAACACTTCCTTCCTTTTCCGTCCATCCGCCCGCAAACAAGAGAGATCTTAGCAGGTTGCCTATATTGTAGCAACAAGTTGAATGATTAGCATTATAAAGTATCTTGTATATAGTTATCCACTACGTAATATGTTTCATTTATAGTTAGTAGTACCCTATCAGACATCACCAATAGGTTAAGGTGAGAAAGACATCGGTTAAGGCCAACAGGTAAGGTATGGTAAATCACAAGGGTCTATTTAGTGTAAATGTCTTAAACAAGAGGACAGTAGACTTTACATGCCGAAGTTTAGCAAAACATTACACGTAAAAATGTTAAATCAACATTACTTGTCAAGTTTATCGTATCTTTGATCTTGAGATGCAGGCATTTTTTATTGCATGATGCCTTTACATTGACCTAATTGTTGCAGCCATGCATAAATTCATATAAATTGGAGGGTGTGTGGTTTCAGCACTGATTCATTTGCAGAAGAAAATGTCACAAAAAAATTCCCAATAAATGCAAATATGCGCATAATTTAAGCGCTCACGGTTCTCTACGTATTTGAAATAAAATTAAACAAATGTAAACGAGATACCTCCTGCACATATGAGATACTTGAATTGAATAAAAATCTCCGTAATTATTACTTTTCTTGTATTTACAAATATACATCCTCAAAGCGCACATGTTACATAACGGTTTGATTGAATGAATAATTTTAATAGGGAATGGGTAAATCCTGATATGACATCCTTTTGTACTTCCCAACAGGCCAAATGCCGTTTGCTGCTGATTCTTGATCTCTGTAAATCTCATACAGCTCCCCGTTACTTCCATGAACGTAAACTGATTTTGGTAACGGGTTATTCAGCCATGAAAATACGGATTCGATGCTGTTAATAAATTCAGTGTCCATGAGGTAAAGAATAGCATGAACTAAAGAAACTGCTTCATTTGAAGGGTTCTCGGATAGATAAGGGGTTCCAGTACTGAAAAGCAAAAGCAAATATTAAATCAACGTGAAATAAAAAAATGCTCCAACATAAAAGTGTAAAAAGTGAAATGTTTCAACGAAATAACTAGTTTAAAAAATACCTGTCAAACACAATGCATGTATGGTCCTGAAGAGAAAATTGAGCTACGGCTTTGACTCTGAAATTCGAAGGATACCCCTTTATATCGCAAACTTGGAGAAAGGCGTCTATTGAAATGACGGAATGAGCTTTCAAACTGTAAACTCTGTTGGAATTGTTAAGCTTGAAGCTCCACACTTTTTGTGCTAAAGTAATCAAACAACAAAACATGTTTCATTCTTAATTGAAATCGAATACAAAGCGCAAGAAAAGGATTTATTTTCATGTAGCAGGGATCCTTGCCTAAAGATGAGTCAAAAAGATATACTCTATCATGCATGAACATTCCAGCTTCAACTCGGAGTTGCAGTGGCATATCTGGTAGCAAAATTCCCCGACTACGTACTGCGAGATGACCAGTTTTACTGTAAATTTTTAGAAATTTTACCATAAGACTGTTTCTAGAAATGAAAATATTGATTTTCTCAATTGTGTACCTTAATGTACCAACGCATCCATCATTTTGTAAAAATGTTAGCATCGTAGGTTCTCCATCCATCATGGAATACACAGTGGAATCAATATTTCGTTTAAATTTTTCTCTGTCATCTAGAAGACATCCTGGGCTGTCTGACTCAGGATAAGGAAATAAAGAATCTTCTTCATGTTCCAGATAATGAAGGCTAGTAGATTCGTTGATGTCCGAAAGAGGAGATGGAGAGTAAATGGAATCAGGATACACTACAGAACCGGACAAGTAAAGTGGAGCAGGGGGTAGAGTGAATGGAGTTTCGTGTGAAATTGAAACGATGTGATTCAGCTCCGTTTTATTTCCCAAAACCTGATGAGCTGCATCAGCACCAGGTACAAATGAATTTTCAACGGTTCTGTTTAAGTCTGATGATACTGAAGTTCGGGTTTCAGCGGGTGCTGTAGTTAGAGTCTCTGTAGATGTTAGAGTTTGAGTTTCTGTAGACGCTGATTGAGTATCTGTAGACGCTGGAGTTTCTGTAGACGCTGATTGAGTATCTGTAGACGCTTGAGTTTCTGTAGACGCTGGAGTATCTGTAGACGCTGGAGTATCTGTAGACGCTGGAGTATCT